>MU688672.1:8730-24590 GCA_026770625.1 Nicotiana glauca | reverse complement strand
AAACGCATCAGTATGACTCTGATCTTCATCATATTTAAAAGCGATAATACGTTTTTGCATACAAGTAGTATCATCTATCGAATGACATGTAATTGTCAAATAATTATTTTCATTAATAGCATGGCCAATATCAGAAGTTGGACAAACTCTACAAGGAAGGTGGCTAAACAAATAACGTATGTATGTTTGATATTGTCCATGAAGTCTAAAGATATCAGCTCTACAAGTACTTCTAGGGATACCTTTAAATAAAGGATAAATCCTTTGAATATACATAATAAGATATGATGAAGAAGCAAAAGAAAACGGTAGACAATCCAAAGTAATCATTTTTGCTAACTCCTCACGATCCTTCATTTAATCATATTTCACTAGACCTCCAGTAGTAGGGTTAATAGTTGTTTGATTGTCATCATCAAGGCCCCATTCTATGGGATGGTCAACTCTCATATGTCTACTAAGCGTCTGTCACGACCCAAAATCTAACCATGGTCGTGATGACGCCTATCGTGTTACAAGGCAAGCCTATTTCTCAAAATATTACTACTAACTAATTTTAAGGATTTAATAAAACAATACCAATATTTAAACTTCTCATAACTAAATCAACTCTAAATATAATTAATATAAAAATACGGAAGCTAACCCCAAACATCGGGGTGTCACTAAGTCATGAGCGTCTAAAACTATAAACTAAGATATATAAACTGTCTAACTGTCCAAAATAAGAAATGACAAAAGGAGTAGCAAGGTCCTGCGGACACTAGCAGTTACCTTGCAATCTCCACAGAGAGCCGGCCTGAACTCAACAATCGTCGCGCTCTAACTCGCCTGGATCTGCACATAAAGTGCAGGGTGTAGTATGAGTACAACCACCTCAGTAGTAACAAAAATAACTAAGGAACTGAGCAGTAGTGACGAGCTAAGAAAAACTGTCCAATTATTTATTTTCATAATTTACAATAAACATGAATAAACAGGTAAATTCCATAAAAGCAACAAATAACACAAACATTTAACAGGTAAATGCAACAACAACAAAAGTAAATGCACAGCAATGTCACTCCATTACTCAGCACTCACACTCAACACTCAACACACTCAAAACACTCAACACTCTGCGCTCACTGGGAGTGTGTACAGACTCCCGAGGGGCTCCCAAAGCCCAAGCGCTAAGCACGGACAACTCACGTGCCATCATATCAATACCTGGATCTGCATGGTCAACTCATGTGCTACGTGGACAACTCACGCGCTATGGCATAAATACCTGGACCCGCAAGGTCAACTCACGTGCTACACAAACAACTCATGCGCTATGGTATTAATATCCTCACAACCAGTCCATCATATTAATACCTGGATCCACACGGTCAACTCACGTGCTACGCGAACAACTCACGCGCTATGGTATAAATACCTGGATCCGCACGGTCAACTCACATGCTACGGGAACAACTCACGCGCTATGGTAACAATATCCTCACAACCAGGCCCTCGGTCTCACTCAATCATGTACCTCACTAGCCTCACCATCATCAACAAATAAGGGGACACATCCCACATCAAGTATCATAACATATTAGCAAATAATAGAGACTGAAGTAAATATGTACAATAATTTCTATGACCGAGTACAAATAATGTGAGCATGAATAAAGCCTAAGCATGATCTCTAACATGAAAGCAAATAAGTTCAACAACAAGTAAACACATAACCACAGATAATAGCCATTAGGCCTCGTAGACTCACGAGACGGACCAAGTCTCAATCCCTCGAGGTATACACCCACACGCCCGTCACCTAGCATGGGTATCAACTCCAAACAATCATATGATATCAACTTCTTCGGGTTTATACCCTCAAAGCCAGAGTTAAAACTGTTACTTACCTCAACCGCATAAAATCCTACTTCGGGATGCCCTCTTCTCTGGACTCGATCTCCAAAAGCTCCCAATCTATCATAATCAGAATACTACTATCAACATAGTCTAAAGAATCGAATTCCACATTAAAAACTCAAAAATAGGCCAAAATTCCGAAACTGGCCAAAATCCGACCCCAGGCCCATGTCTCAGAATCAGTCAAAAATGGCAGAATAATAATTCTCGTCCTCTCCCAAGTCTAACCATATAAAATTTATCAAAATCGGACTCCGTTTGATCCCTCAAGTCCTCACTTAAAACTCTTCAAAACTCAAACCCTAACTCCCTCAATTTTCACTTTGAAATCATCAATCAAATCCCAAAAAACGAAGATGGATTCATGAAATATAATTAAAATCGAGTAGAGAAAACTTACCCCAATCCATATGGTGAATATTGCTACCAAAATCTCCCAAATTCGAGCTCCCCAACTCAAAATTTGATCGAATGAGCAAACCCTAGTGTATTTTTCTACCAGTTATTCTGCCTCATTTCTCGTGCCAAAAATACTAAAACTCGTATTTTATGCCTCCAATGGATTCCTTGTAAAATTCTAATCAAGTTAGGCTTTTGAATCACTCAATTTAACCTTATAATGAAGGAGATATTTGGTTTTAATATTTGTAAATAGTGCAGATTTTTAAATACGCTTCTAGTGACAATTTCGTAATTACTCTGAAAAATCTAGCAACCTAATTCTTAGTAAAATGACTATAAAATCTTCATACGATGTCCAAAGTCGACGATATGATAAAATCTAATGCTTCAATAAAAAACGAAGTTTGAGCTCCTTTGTTCAATATGATATCATTTATGCTTGAAGAAACGGCTTCGAAATATAAGAAAAACGAGCGCAACACAACGCAAACCTATACGAAACTCATCCGAGGCACTCGGGACCTCAACCAATAATTCCAAAAAGTCATATATCACTACCCGAACTTAGTCAAACTTTCGAAACACCCAAAACACCAAATCAACCTCGAATTCAAGCCTAAGAACTTCTAAACTTCCAACTTTCGCCAATTCAAGCCTAATTCTACCACGGACCTCCAAATTATATTCCGGACACACTCCTATGTCTAAAATCGTCCAACGAAACTAATCAAATCATAAAAATTCAAATCCGAATTTGTTTACTTATAAGTCAAATTTCGATTGACTTTTCTAACTTAGCTTTCTAACTAAGAGACTAAGTGATCATTTCACTCTAAAACTACTCCAAACCCAAACCTACCAACTCGATACAACTAAACACAGTTGAACAACACATAAAAAATAAAAATGAGAGAAACGGGGCTACAACTCTTAGAACGACTAATCGGGTTGTTACAGCATCCCAATCCCCCCTAAATTTCCTCCAGTTAAATGTTTAAAAGTATCCTTAAAAATTTTGCATCTAACTCTATCAGTACCTTCTATTATTTCAAAAAAATTCTAAACCTTACTTCTTTTTCTACGATTAGTAGTCGGAGTCACAGGTGGTCTACTACTAGTGCCACGACCACCACCCCTTGGACCAACTCTAACACTACTGGCTCCAATACTAGTAGGTGTAGCTGGTATCTTATCTTCCATTCCTATTTCATTATCTTCTATTCCAAAATCTTCTTGTAATTATTCATAATCTATACTATCATTAGGCGATGTTTCGAAAATATGTGTAAATTGAGTATTACTATTACTACCAGATGCTGAAGGACAATCTCTTTTTTTATTTCCCCTACCAGTAACTTTTTACACGCTCTTTTAGCAGCATTCAACATATTGTAAAAATTAAAGTATAAACTAAAATTAAATTTGCAATTAAAATAGTAATTAAAAGAAATAGTTGGAGAGAGTGCACCGAATTCGACAATAAAAGTAGCACTTAATTAAGAAATTCCGATGTTACCACGAACAAATGTCAACTCGTCAAGCAAGTATTTCAATTTTGAACTTCAATTGTTCAAAGTTGAAAATTCAAACTTCAAATTCTGAATGACAAAACACGATAAATTAAATTCAAGAAAAGTGAGCCAAATAAAATTAGAAGAAGAAATGATGAATTGAAGTATTGAAAATTGGAGAATGAGAGAAATTGAGATTGAGATATAAAATTTGAGTGAAGAAATTAAGAAGAGGGGGGAGGGGGGTATTTATAGTTTTTAAAAAGGTTAATTTTATATATTCAAAAAAGGGCTTCAATAGATCCGTTGGCCAACGGATCAATTCTGAAAACTGAGTCAGCCAACGGATAGTGGGACTCACCTGCTTTGGAAAATTCAAAAAAAATTAAAAAAAATTTTTTACCGTTGAACCGGGCCGGTTCCAGTCCGGGTTAACCGGCATGGGTACTGTTCACGCCTTCCGGGTTACCCGGGTCCGGTTAACCGGAAAATAAAACTAAACCTACCAAACCCCTCCTACCCCCTACCCAGCCCACCCAGCCCCTTATAAACCGGGCCGGTCCGGTTCCGGTTTGTACCGGTCTGGGCCGGTCCGGTAACGGGTAGGCCCGACCCGTTTGACAGCTTTAGTTGGAATTCCAGCATAATATACTGGAAGATCATACATAGGTGTACCAATCTCTAGTATATTATGCTGGAACTTTTCGTATCGTAGCAATGACTATTTTTCAATGACTTTACAAACGTCGGCTATTTTTGAATTATCAATCCGAAAATTGGCTAGCCCGTACTATTTTCACTTCGTTTTACATATATGTTCAACTTCATTATATTGCTCCTAGGAAAAAAGACATCATTAGAATTTAGAATTTCACTCTCAGTGCAATATTAGTTATACGTTGGGATGATAAAATTCGTCTATCATCGAAAATATGACCCGTCCAAGATGAAATTTTTTATTTTATGTCTCATACAACTTATACTAGTTGTATAAATCATCTTTTTTGTGTTACAGTTTTGTGGATCCAGAAGTGTAAGATTGGGGTTCAGAAATTTATGAGACAAAAAGGAACCTCGCATAACTAATATCAGTTGTGTGAGACACACAATAAAACTTCACGTCCAAGATCAATGGAGAATGAAACAGGTGACACTTTTGACAATTCAAAATAGGTCAACCAAAAATACAATTCGAAATTGAGTAGTACGTAGCTCAATAGTAATAATGCAGCTATTTGCCTGTAACACCATGTACGTTCGGACTAGGTGTGGATACGTTCAATGGGTATTAATTTAATATTTTAGACATATGAATTCCTATAGGGATGCTTATTGGTGAAAATAGTTGTTTCAGATCAAGATGGAGAGAGAGGTGCATAAGATTTGACAAAATCGATTAAGTTTGTAGAATGTCTGTCTTCCAACAGGGTTTAGTGAAAATGTGTAAGACATTTGGAAAAAATTCAAAGCATGAAAGTTGTAGGTCAGAAATATTTTTTCAACGATATATTATAGAGCCTCAACGGATCTCTGTGCGAAAAGTTATGCGCGTTTTATAGAACATTATGCAATATGCGCGCCCTGAGTGTGCGTTTTCAATTACCAGTAATCAGTTATCAGTTATCATTTCAGTTTTTGTTTCAATAGTATCATTTCAGTACCAATTATCAATTCTCGGTTATCAGCTTAGTTTCAGTTTCAGCATTTATAATTCTTTCTTTTAGTTGCTTTACATACAACTGCAATTCAAATGTACTAACGTCCCTTTTGCCGATGCAGGTAATGATTTACAGGTTGATGATTCAGCGCGCTAGGATTCTCGTACTAGCTGTTTGGTCATCCCCAGATCTTTCGGGGCATTATCATTACTTTACGATCTTTCAGTATTTACAGGCAGTCAGTGTTTTCAGCACTTCATTAGAGGTTTCATAGACTAGAGTAACAGCTAGACAGAGTCGCATGCTTTTCATATTAAGCCACGTTGGCTACAAATATATTTCAGAAATATATTAGTATTTTTCCTCTTTGATTTATATCATCTAGACTTTCGGTATATCAACATGTATTAGTTTATCTTCCGCATTTAGTATGTTATGATATGATATATTGATTCAGCCAACCGGTTGGTTCGCTCGGTCATATGTAGTCAGACACCGGGTGTCGTGTTACATCCAGGTCCAAGTTCGGGGCGTGACATTGCCACTCCTAAAACTCTATTTATCAGAATGATTAATTAAACAAATTAAAGTAGCAACGAAGGTTCTTAACTATTATTTGCACTAATACAAAATTGATCATGTTTTGAAATTAAAGTTATACAAAACTTGCTTAACTTATCGTGAGCATTATTTTTTAGGAGAATTTCTTGATCATATGATAGAGTTGAAATATCGCAATGGTTTTCAGATGGCATTTGGGGATTATGATTCTAAAGCATGTTTGGCCAATCTTTAAAAAACAACTTATTTTGAAAAGTATTTTTCTCAAAAGTACTTTTGTGTTTGGTTAATTAATTTGAAAAATATTTTTAAGCAGTAATTAGTGTTTGACCAAACTTTTATTAAGTGCTTTTAAATATATTTTTCTCAAAAGTACTTTTCAGAGTCCATTATTCAAATGGTCACTCAACTATCCCAAATTATCTCCTAAAGTCACTTTACTTTCGTTTGTAACAACAAAGTCACTAAACTATGCATATTGCACTCAGAAGGTCACTCAACTAGATTTTTCAAATTTTGGATTGCCAAATACCTATTTTACCCTCTAAATTATAGTAAACATTTATCTTCTTTTTATTTTTTTAAAACATTTTAATATTATAATTTTATCCTTTTAATTTATATTATGGACTTACCTATAGAATAAATAAATATTATTTATAAATTAAAAAATAAAAAATATTTAAGCATATATAATGGTGGAATAACAAAATAACGAGCATAGTAAAAAAAGTTAATAAGAATAATTTTTTAGTAATAATAATTTTAGTATTACAACAAAATTTTAAAAATTTATTTACACAATTCACAATGAAAGAAAATAAAAGTTCTAAAATATATATTCCATGTAAGTAATACACAAAGTCATGTCACCGGAAAGTAGGGGGACTATGTGTCACGACCCGAATTTTCCACCCTCGGGGGTCGTGATGGCGCCTACTCGTAGAAGCTAGGCAAACCACAAATCATAAACTCCTAACTCTTTTATGTTAAATCCTTTTCATCAATCATAACAACAAGCGTTAAATATTTAAGTAACAGTGGAAATATGACATTTAAAGCGGAAGACTTAAATTAATAAGTTGAACAATAATGCGGAAATCAACATATGCCTCTACCCAAGAACTGGTGTCATATCACTCACGGACTACTAAGAGTACTAAATAAAACTGTTTGAAAGAAATATAACACTGTCTGTTTCGAATACAAGAGATAACAGAACCTAAATAAAGATAGAGGAGACGCTGGGCCTGCGGACGCCTGCAAGGCTACCTTGGAGTCTCGGTGGACTGAAGGCTGGCTCCCGATCTGCTGTTGTTGTCTGGTACCTGGATCTATGCAAAAGAGCACAGAGTGAAGTATCAGCACAATCGACCCCATGTGCTGGTAAATGCATAGCCTAATCCTGGCGAAATAGTGACGAGGCTAGGCCGGACTATCACATAAACATGTGCAGTTATATATACATATAAAGCGAAATCGAGATACAGAGATAACGAAACCTTATGGGAGGGGGAGCATGTTATGGGGAAAGTAACAATTCCAAGTAAAAGTCATCAAGTAACGAAGGAAACAACATAACTCAGGCATCAATAAAGAATCAGAAAGCAGCAAGTGCACGACATCACCCTTCGTGCTTTTACTCTCATCCTACCAAGCAATGATATAATAAAATGTGCACGGCATCACCCTCCATGCTTTTACTCTCTTTCCTCACATATAATCACCAGAATCGACATGGAATGGTACATCGTGCGGCATGGCATCACCCTTCGTGCTTTACACTCTTTCCTCATGATAAACAAATAATGCACGACATCACCCTTCGTGCTTTACACTCTTTCCTCACGATAAACAAACAATGCACGGCATCACCCTTCGTGTTTTAATACTCTTCCTCACCCAAACAACAATCACAAACAAGGGGCAAGGAAATAAATAAAATAATTACAGAATCCCGACAAGGGAATAAAATTAAATAATTAAATCCCGGCAAAGGTACAACATCAGAAATCTCAACATCTCGGCAAGGGAAAATAATTAACAAAGCATCAATATACCGGCAAGGGAACAATTTAATAATTCTTTCTCTTTCTTTCACTTTTATTTCATAACTCACTTTACCACTTGGGCAAATGCTCCGAAGGGGTTCAATCATCTCATATGCTTTCAGAATTGTAATATCTTGAGCCAATGCTCCTCGATGTTCATAGGTCATAATTTCTTTCCACAAGCTTTTCACAACAACTAGGAATCATCACCAAGGCATGAGAGATACAACGAAATCAAGATATTCAAAATTTAAAGATTCACGGTCATACTAGACAGCAACGTATAGATACTTGTCACCATGCCTATACGTCGTACTCGACAATTACCACATAACAAATAGGACTCAACTCTTAATCTCTCAAACTAAGGTTAGACCAAACACTTACCTCGATGCCTTGAACACAAATCAAGCCTCAATTATAGCTTTACCCCGTGATTCCACCGCCATTTCGCTCGTATCTAATCATAAATTACTTAATTACACTAATAAACACTAAATGAATCAACCCCAATGTATGAAAATGAGTTTTTCAAAGTTTTACCCAAAATTTTAAAATTACCCCCGAGACCACGTGGTCAAAACCCGATTACCCATTCCCCCACGAACTCAAATATATAATTTGTTTTGAAATCGGACCTCAATAAATCCTCAATTTTTTAAAAAACCTAGGTTCTACCCAAAATACCCAATTTTTCCCATGAAAATCTTTGATTTTAGGTTGAAATAATGTTAAAAGATGTTAATGATTTTAAAGAAATGAGTAAAAACTAACTTACAATTGATTTGGAAGAAGACTTGTTCTTGAAAAATCGCTTAAGTGTGTTTGGGTTTGAGAAAATATGAAAAATAGAGTTCAAAATCGGTTAAGTGTAAAACAAGCAGGTCTCTGATATGGGAAATGCGAACATGGATTCGCAATTGCAAACCACGACCTCTCAGATGTGGGAATTGCAAAACAGGGTTCGCATTTGCGAACCCTTCATAATTTCCCAGGTTTCGCATTTGCGAAGCAGTAGTCGTAATTGCGACTTCGCATTTGCGAAAGAAATATCGCATTTGCGTTGACTGAGGATTTAGGCGTGCATCGCATTTGCGATGGAAATCTTCGCCTTTGCGAAGAAGGCTACCCAGGTGTTGTCTCGCATTTGCGATGCATAGCTCGCATTTGCGAGGCTGGCATCGCAAATGCGAAGCTTGCAGGTCAGTTCACACCAACAAAATTTTAAGTTCAAAAATGCAACCCGTAGCCTATCCAAAACTCACCCGAACCCTCGGGGCTCCAAACCAAATATACACACAACCTCAAAAAATATCCTACAGACTTACTTGTGCGATCAAATCGCCAAAATAACATCATAAACATCGAATTAAACCTCAAAATCCAAGAATTCTTTCAAATTTTATAAAACATTAAATTTTCCAATTTAGGTCTGAATCACGTCAAACGACGTCCATTTTTAACCAAATTTCACAAGAATGACTTAAAACATATATAAGACCTGTACCGGGCGCCGGAATCAAAATACGGGGCCCGATACCATCGCTTTCTAATTAGATTTCATTTCCAATTTTCTTAAATATTTCCAGAAAATAATCTTACAAAAAAATTCATTTCTCGGGCTTGGAACCTCGGAATTCGATTCTGGGCATACGCCCAAGTCCCATATTTTCCTACGGACTCTCCGGGACCGTCAAATCACGGGTCCGAGTTCGTTTACCCAAAATGTTGACCAAGGTCAAATTTATTTATTTTAACATCAAAACTTAGCATTTGTTTCATAGAATTTCATATTTAAGCTTTCCGGTTACGCGCTCGGACCGTACACACAAATCTAGGCAACTCTAAATGAGGTTTTTAAGGCCTTGGGGACATAGAATTCAATTAAAATAGGTGATGACCCTTTGGGTTGTCACATTCTCCACCTCTAAAACATCCGTTCGTCTTCGAAAGGAATAGAAGGAAGTACCTGAGTCGGGAAAAAGATGAGGATAACAGCTCCGCATATCGAACTTGGACTCCCAGGTCGATGCCTCAGGAGGCTGACCTCTCCACTGAACAAGAACAGAAGGGAAACACTTAGACCTCAACTGACGAATCTATCGGTATAGAATAGCTACCGGCTCCTCCTCATAAGACAAATCCTTGTCCAACTGGACAGTGCTGAAATCTAACACGTGAACTGGATCGCCGTAATACCTCCGAAGCATGGATACATGAAACACTGGATGCACGGCTGATAAGCTCGGCGTCAAAGCAAGTCTATAAGCCATCTCTCCCACTCGATCAAGAATCTCAAACGGACCAATGAACTTAGGGCTAAGCTTGCCCTTCTTCCCAAATCTCATCACGCCCTTCATAGGAGACACTCAGAGCAATACCCGGTCACCAACCATAAAAGCCACATCTCGAACCTTGCGGTCTGCATAGCTCTTTTGCCTGGACTGAGCTGAACGAAGCCTGACCTGAATGATCCTGACCTTGTCCAAGGCCTCCTGAACCAGATCCGTACCCAACAACCGAGTCTCCCCCGACTCAAACCATCCAATTGGAGATCGACACTGCCTACTATATAAAGCCTTATAAGGATCCATCTAGATGCTCAACTGGTAGCTGTTATTGTAGGCAAACTCTGCTAAAGGCAAAAACGGATCCCACGAACCTCCAAAGTCAATAACACAAGCTCGGAGCATGTCCTCCAAAATCTTAATAGTCCGCTTGGACTGACCGTCCATCTGGGGATGAAATGTTATGCTCAACTCAACCTGTGTGCCCAACTGTCACTGAACTGCTCTCCAGAAATGCGAGGTAAACTGCATACCCCGGTCCGAAATGATAGATACGGGCACACCATGAAGGTGAACAATCTCCCAAATGTAGATCTCAACTAACCTCTCAGAAGAGTAGGAGACTGCCATAGGAATGAAATGCGCTGACTTGGTCGGCCTATCAACAATGACCCATACTGCGTCGAACTTCTTCAGAGTCAGCGGAAGTCCAGTAACAAAATCTATAGTGATCCGCTCCCACTTCCACTCGAGAATCTTAATCCTCTAAAATAAACCACCAGGCCTCTGATGCTCGCACTTAATCTACTGACAATTCAAACAACGAGCCACATATGCTACAATATCCTTCTTCATTCTATGCCACTAATAATGCTGCCGCAAATCCTGATACATCTTTGCGGCGCCCAGATGAATAGAGTACCGTGAGCTATGGGCCTCTTCCAATATCAACTATCGGAGCCCATCCACATTAGGCACACATACTCGACCCTGCAATCTTAAAACTCCATCACCATTTAAGGTAACCTGCGTGGCACCTCGCGTTGCACCGTGTCTCTAAGGACACACAAATAGGGATCATCATATTGCCGATCATGGATACGCTCCAATAATAAAAAACGAGCGACCGTGCAAGCTAACACACGACTAGGATCAGAAATATCCAATCTCACGAGTGATTGGCTAAAGCTTGAACATCTAAAGCAATCGGCCTCTCACCGAACGAAATATAAGCAAGACTACCCATACTGGCTGACTTCCTACTCAAAGCATCGGCCACCACATTGGCTTTTCCCAGATGATATAAAATGATGACATCATAATCTTTCAACAACTCCAACCACCTTCTCTGCCGCAAATTCAACTCCTTTTGCTTGACCAAATACTGAAGACTCTTATAATCCGTGAACACCTCACATGCCACGCCATATAGATAATGCCTCCAAATTTTCAATGCGTGAACTATGGCTGCCAACTCCAAATCATGAACCGGATAGTTCTTCTCATGAATCTTCAACCTCCTCAAAGCATAGGCAATGACCTTGCCATCCTACATCAACATCGCTCCAAGCCCAACACGGGAAATATCATAATAGACTGTATAAGGCAATGAACCTGTGGGCAAAACCAACATCGGTGTCGAAGTCAGAGTTGTCTTGAGCTTCTGAAATCTCGCCTCACACTCATTTGACCATCTGAACTGGGCACCTTTTTTGGTCAATTTGGTCATCGGGGCTACAATAGATGAAAACCCCTCTGTGAACCGACGATAGTAGTCTGCTAATCCTAAGAACATCCGAATCTTTGTATGTGATGATGGTCTAGGCTAGTTCTTGACTACCTCAATCTTATTTGGGTCCACCTAAATACCCTCTACTGATACAACATGACCCAGAAATGCAACTGAACCCAACCAGAATTCACACTTCGAGAACTTAGCATATAACCGGCTATCCCTCAGTGTCTGAAGAACTACTCTAAGGTGCTGCTCGTGCTCCTCCTGGCTGCGGGAATATATCAATATATCATCAATGTAGACTATCACGAACGAGTCCAAATACGGCCTGAACACTCAGTTCATCAAGTCCATGAAAGCTGCTGGAGCATTTGTCAACCCAAATGACATAACCAAGAACTCATAATGCATGTGCCGAGTGCAGAAAGCTGTCTTAGGGACATCAGATGCCCTAATCCTCAACTGATGGTAGCCAGATCGCAAGTCAATCTTGGAAAATACCCTGGCACCCTGAAGCTGGTCAAACAAATCATCAATCATCGGCAGTGGATACTTATTCTTGATCGTTACCTTATTCAATTGCCGGTAATCAATACACATTCTCATTGACCCATCCTTCTTCTTGACAAAAAACACTGGCGCACCCCAAGGTGAAACACTGGTCTAATAAAACCCTTCTCAAGCAAATCCTGCAACTTTTCCTTTAACACATTCAACTCCGACAGGGCCATACGATATGGCAGGATAGAAATAGGTTGAGTGCCGGGAACCAGATCAATGCAGAAGTTAATATCCCTGTCGGGTGGCATACCCGGCAGGTTTGAAGGGAAAACATCAGAAAACTCACAAACAACGGGCACAGAATCAATAGAGGGAACCTCAGTACTAGAATCACGAACATAGGCTAAATAGGCCAAACACCCCTTCTCGACCATACGCTGAGCCTTCACATATGATATAACACTACGGGTAAAATGACCAGGAGTCCCTCTACACTCTAAACGAGGCATACCCGGTAAAGCTAAGGTCACAGTCTTGGCATGACAGTCCAAGATAGCGTGATAGGGTGATAACAGTCCATACCCAATATAATATCGAAGTCAACCATGTCTAAAAGCAACAAATCTATACGAGTCTTAAGACCGCCAATCACTATAATACAAGAATGATGGACTCGATCGACCATGATAGAATCACCCACTGGTGTAGACACATAAACAGGAACACCTAATGCATCACTGGGCATGACCAAGTACGGGGGAAAATAAGATGACACATACGAATACGTAGACCCCGGATCAAACAAAACTGAAGCATCTCCATCACAAACCAGAACCGTACCTGTAATAACTGCATCTGAAGCCTCAACCTCGGGCCTGGCCTAAAGAGTATAACATCGGGGCTAGGCCCCACCACTCTGATCTATCTCTCTAGGACGGCATGCTGCTGGCTGGCCTCCACCTCTGGCGGTCTGAGCTCCACCTCTAGGACCTCTACCTCCATCTCTAACACCTCTACCCCCACCTCTAGCTGGCTGGGCAGGCTGTGGAACACCTGGTGCCTGAACCATGGCACGGGAACCCTGATGCTGAGAGCTACTCGGTGCTTGAGGGCAAAACCTAGAAATGTGACCCGTGTCACCACAAGTGTAACAAGCCCTCGGCTGCTGAATCTGCTGGCCTTGTCGACCTGAATGACCACCCTGAAAACTCTGAAACGGTGGTACACTGATAGGAGATGGCGGTGCACTGTAGAGCTGCTGATCAGAATAGTGCGTGTTAGTACCACAGCCACCTGAGGCACCGTGAGAAACCTGGAGTGTTGACTAGAAGGGCCTAGGAGGATGACCCCTATCATACGAATCTCTTCCTCTAGACGAGGAACCACTGAATCTGCCTGACTGACGGGGTCTCTTGTCTGCCACCACCCCTCTGTGATAATACCATCTCAACTCTCCGGGCCACATTGACTGCCTCCTGGAAGGATATCTCACTCCCAGCCTCTCTAGACATCTGGAGACGAATCGGCTGAATGAACCCATCAATAAACCGTCTCCCTCTCTCCCTCTCTCCCTCTCAGTGGGAAGTATAATAAGAGAATGGTGAGCCAAATCAATGAACCTAGTCTCGTACTGGGTGACTGTTATGGATCCCTGTTGGAGGCGCTCGAACTGTCTCCGATAGGCCTCTCGGTGTGTAATAGGGAGAAACTTCTCCATAAATAGCTGCGTGAAGTGCTCCCAGGTCAAGGTTAGTGACCCTACTGGTCTATCTAAGCAATAATCCCTCCGCCAAGTCTTGGCGGATCCAAATAAGTGAAATGTAGCAAAATCAACCCCATTGGTCTCAACAATACCCATGTTCTGAAGAACCTCGTGGCAGCTGTCCAGATAATCCTGAGGATCCTCGATAGATGCACCTCTGAAGGTAGTAGTGAAGAGCTTGGTGAACCTATCCAATCTCTACAAAGCATCGGCAGACATAGCTGCTCCATCACCGGCCTGGGCTACCACACCCGGCTGAGCTGCTCCAACTGGCTGAACTGCTGGAGTCTGAATCTAGGGAACTACCTGCTCCGGAGTACGAGTAGTAGGAGTCTGGGCTCCTCTTTTAGCCTGAGAAGTGGCTGGTGCTACAGGAAGCAAGCCTGCATGGGTGACACTCTCCATGAGGCCCACCAATCGGACCAGAGCGTCCTGAAGAACTGGGGTAGCAATAAACCCATCTGGGACCTGAGCTGGGCCCACCAGAACTGCTAGGGCTGGAACCTCCTCGTCAAAATCAACCTGAGGCTCCACCACTGGTGCTGTTGCTCGGGGCTAAGCTTTGCCCCTACCTCGACCTCTAGCACGGCCTCGGCCTCGCCCTCCGCCCCTAGTAGGTACTGTTGCTGGGGGCTCGGGCTGCTGAGCGGTAGATAAGAAAGCGCGTGTTCTCACTATCTGCGAAAGAACGGAGTAGAAATTTAATTAACATTAAGAAACCAAACCGCACAACAAGAAAGAACAAATGTGAAACTTTTCCTAACTTTATAGCCTCTGGGGGATAAATAAGACGTCTCCGTACCGATCCCTCAGACTCTACTGAGCTTGTCCGTGAGTTGTGAGACCTATATAACCTAAAGCTATGATACTAACTTGTCACGACCCGGATTTACTACCCTCGAGGGTTGTGATGGTACCTACTCGTAATAGCTAGGTAAGCCACAAATCATAAACTCTTAACTCTTTTATGTTAAATCTTTTTTATCAATCATGACAACAAGCGTTAAATATTTAAGTGACAGCGAAAATATGAAATTTAAAGCGGAAGACTTAAATTAATAAGCTGAACAATAATGCGAAAATCAACATATGCCTCTACCCAAGAACTGATGTCACATCACTCACGGACTAGTAAGAGTACTATATACAACCGTTTGAAAGAAAAACAACACTGTCTATTTCGAATACAAGAGATAATAGAACATAAATAAAGATAGAGGAGACGCTGGGCCTACGGATGCCTGCAAGGCTACCTCAGAGTCTCGATGGACTGAAGGTTGGCTCCCGAGCTACGGCTGCTCTCCGGTACCTGGATCTGTGCAAAAGAGCACAGAGTGTAGTATCAACACAACCGACCTCATGTTCCAGTAAGTGCCTAGCCTAAACCCGGCGAAGTAGTGACGAGGCTAGACCAGACTACCACATAAACCTGTGCAGTTATATATATATATATATATATATATATATATATATATATATATATATATAT
>MU688671.1:104992-151908 GCA_026770625.1 Nicotiana glauca | reverse complement strand
AGGGCCCCGCAATTTGTAATTTACTGTGGCGAGGCACGCCTCCTTTATTTTAAGGATATCCTAAAGTGACTACATTTCTATTTAAACGTCTCTAGAATAAAAGAAGAAAAATCCCAATTAATTACGAGCTAAAAAATTAAATAAAAATATAACACGCTAATTACTAAATTAAGACAAATATTAATGGAAAGGAATTTTTCTTAAAAAAAGGAAAAATTTCGAAATTGTAAATAAAATGTGAAATTCGACAACTAATATTCAAAAAAAATTAATTATAGCAAGAGTAAAACTCGCATTGTTATATATATAAAAAAAACTATTGGAATTATTTATTCACAATCACTTGAAACTAGATTTAACCATAATTACTAAAGCTTATTAGAAAGTTTATTAAACTTAAATGTTATCTAGTCTTGTTTGAACTCAAATCATGCCTTAATGCCTAATTCACGAAATTAGTTCAAATTCATGTCTTAACTAAATTTAACTACATGTTCACGATTAACCTATTGTTGACAATATTAAAAACTTCATAGCTAGTGAACTAATCAGTTTTGCCAAGCCGATTCACTAAAGACCAATTTATGTTATTTTCTTCTTATTCCAATTATTAAACGGTTTGACAGTAATGTGCACGCTTAAACATATACTATCCAATAACCAAACTAAAGCAAAGTATTATTTAAGACATCACTACAAGATGCCTAGTTATGCAGAGCGACAGAAATTTACAGAATAATATACATGAAATAGCTTAAATACAATCAGTAAAAGAAATAAAGAAAAAGCTAAATTAAAACTTCAAAGTTCTCATTCTTCATATGTATTCATGCTTTCACATTTCAGTTTACAATATCGACAAGGTTACATCCATGTACCTGGTATTGGAAACAAGAGAAGAGGAACGTGAGAAATCAGCAAGGCAGTAATCAACACAGCAAAACAGCAACAGCAGTAGCTAAACCCAGCAACAGATTTCAAGAAAACCCGGTGAAATCAAACCAGAAAATACCAACAGAAATGGACTTCAACCCACATCAATATCAACACTAGCCAAATGAACTCAAAGGCACACTCCAGTTACTTAAGATCAGTCTTAGTGTATTTGAATCAAGAGAAACGAAATCAATGAAGCAAAAAGAGAAGCTTCAAATAAACAGTGGTGTTTTCAGCTCTCTAATTTTTTTTAACTCTCAATTCTTTTTCATTCTCTGTTTTTTTTTCTTAAGTTCTGAAAATTTTTTATCTCTCAAAAAACCTCCCTTCTATCTCTCAAACTTGTTCTTTTATAAGTAGACTCTTCCCCTTTCCTATTCTAAACTAATGAGTAGTCAAAAACTTTTAAGAGTGGTCTTTCACCATTATTTGTCTACTACTATTCAATCTCACTCCAATTTGTCCCCTACTATTCAATCCCACTCCAATTTGTCCCCTGCTATTCAATCCCACTCCAATTTGTCCCCCCTCCCTTTTGACTAATCCACTAATACTTTACTTATTACCTAGTGGTCCCCCTTAATCATTAAAGATTCAAATTTCAAATTAAACCCCTAAAATTACTAAAAATAATTATTATTTTTATCTAATTAAATCTATTTACACATCTCTTTTTTTTCTTTCTATATTTTAGTTAACTAATAAAAAAAAATCGGACAACAATAAATAAATAAAAAAATAAAAAAAATCGCAGAAAATAACTAAATAATAAAAAAATACAGAAAATAACATACATAACGAGAATAAAAATGCAAAAAATATAACTGCATAAATAAATTAAGGAAGGTGGAAATTAAATAACAAAATTACATGCAAAGAAATAAAATCGCACGATTAGACTTTAAATGCAAAGTACATTATTTTAAGCCAAACTTAATTACTCCTAATTGTACAAATAAATCTAAAAATGCGAATGCGATATATTTTTGTATTTTCATTAATTTACACAAATAAACATGCACGGATAAATACAAATAATACAAGAAAAATAACATAAAATTCACAACAATTGCAAGCAAACTAAAAATTATTTCATTTTGAATTTTCTGGGAGTAATTCATATATAGGGCAAAAATCACGTGCTCACACCAATGGCCAAGGACATCGACGATAACATAAGTTCGACCTCGTTTGAACTACGACAGGATTCTATTTTGACGAATAGTTCGAAGCAACATCCCAATGGCCAAGTCCATCGACCGATATCCCTAATATTGTAAATATTGACTAAAGAGCAAACCAACAAAATATATTTTACATTACATTGATATGCTAGTTATAGTATTTACAAATGGGCTCATATACGTCCCCTACAAAAAATCCCACCAACAAAAACAAGTACAAACATAAGCTACACATCATCCCCAGAAGGGGAAGTATCCTCGTACCACGAGTCCGAAGCAAGATGGCTCGCATCATCAGAATTGACATTGCCCCCATCAGGAGTAAAGGGTTGTACCCACGAGTTGCGGTATGAACGGCCTGAAGCTCCACTTCAGTCACCTTTCTCTTTAGCAATAAAAGCCCTATACACATCTAGCAGAGCCTCAACATGAACCCACAACTCATATAAATGATAGGGCATGACCGGATTGACTGAAGGACGAGAAGTAGAAGGATGAGAATGTCGACTCGCATCCTCCGCCCTCAGTGAGGCTATTCGACCATTAAGTTCAGCGAGCTCCGCCTCCAGCTCTCTAACACGCCCTCCGATCCCTGCAACCTGCCAACCAGAGGCTTCCTTCTTTTCAGTCAACTCTAACCTAGAAATGCGAAGGGCGTCTTCTAAACATACCAATTTAGATATAGTCACCGCCAGCTTGTCAGTACTAACACCCAGTTCTCCCCTAAGCCCCTCAATCTCCGCCGCTTTTGCACTCAACTCAGCGGTTAAGTCGGCCACCCTCGCCTATAAGTCGGCATTCTCAACCATCAATCCCTTGCACAAATTGAGCTCATCATCCCTCGCCTTAAAGAAAGCCTCTAGCTCACTGTTGCGGGAGACAGCCCTCACAAACTCCTCATCCCTCTCCCTCAACTCCTCAATCTTGTGCTCCAACTGGTCCTCATGTTGCTTAAACCCCTCACGAAAGGGTCTTGATAATGGTGCTTAGCCCGATACTGATGATATTTGGACAACATCTTCTCATAAAGGCCCGTCCGTGTCCTATCCCGTCGATTCCATTCAAACTACATGATGAGGGTCTGACAAAAGAGAAGTGGAGAAGTTAGGAACAAAAATACGGAACAACGATTACCGCACAAACCCAACGACAAAATGAAAAGACAAGGCATCTACTTGTGGGGCCATACCGGTGATCTTCTGAGACAACTCCATGCCGTTGATACCCCTAAGCACACAAGGGAGCTAAGGCAGACACCACGTGCTCGCTATTCAGTATCAAGTTGTACTCCCTAAGGACGACTACATGACGGTCAAAACCATCCATTCTAACCCCCACGTGGGTATGGCAACCCACGAACTCATTAAAATCCTCTAGGTCAACATCCGAACCAGAGCCACAACCCTCAACACGATACCCTCTGACGTTGGACGATGCACCACCCTCAATAGAGCGCACTAAGCCAGCCCCTGGACAAACTCCTTCCACTTGGGGATATCTCCTCGATAAAATAACATTGGCCATGAATACAGGCACAGGGGCTGTCGGGACGCCCCCCTTCTATCATTCTTTTCCTCAATAATTGCTCATCTCCGTTAAAGGATTCATCCAAAGGATGCGAGGTCGGCACCGAGGAAGCCCCCTACCTCGCAACCATGATTCGAGATGGATCTCCTAATTGAATAGGTGGAGGATGATCCTCTTGAACACAATCATTCAAAATGAAGTGCGTGTCTGCAATAGCAACAGCTAGTTGAAAGGCAGGGAGTGGCGACCTTCGCCTGGAAGCTCCTCGATCTGTTATCACAAAGGGTTGTACCATTAAATACGGTCGAGCAACCAATGAAGTAGTAAGTATAGCATTTACAAGAAGGAACTTTAGGGCCGTAATGCTTCACGAAGGCGGGACAAGTTCGAGCTTCTACTGCATGGGGCAACAGACGGGCTACCCAATCCTTAATATCCACAATAGTGAGAGGCGACGGCCCATCACCGCAAAATGGAAAGAGAACAAACTTTATAGAAAATACAAAAGAAAGGAGAACAAAATGAGTGACGACACTTATGAGCCTCGTTTCACCACTCCGAGAATCTGGCAGAATCAGAAACGACTATCACACCTCCTTTTTTACTACACCCCGTAAAAAGTATAATAAAGGGAGCTATTTCCAACTTGGAATGACAATCAAAACGGGATTTATTATTTAAAAGACTCAGAGTCGCCACATGGGAGATTTATAGTGTCCCAAGTCACCAGTTTAAAATCCCGAATCGAGGAAAAGAATGACTCTGTTTAACAGTCCACGAACCAGAAATCCGAGTAAGAAATTCTAGTAACCTGGGAGAAGGTGTTAGGCATTTCCGAGCTCCGTGGTTCTAGCATGGTCGCTCAGCTATTATATTCGGCTTAAATATCTGATTTTAATAACATTTTAACCTAGGTGCATTTTAAACTTTTAACCGCTTTTATTCATTTTTTTAAGGAAGATTTAACGTCGTCTAAAACATGTCTTTGGACCGCGTCACATGAAATACACCTGCGATCCTAAACACATCTTATTCAACATTGTAAGGATTTGGATTTGGGTCACATGAAATGCATACTCGAGTTTAGGAAAGTAATATTATTAAAGTACCCACCTAAATCAACTACGCACTTTCAACTTTGCGAGGGCCATGGAAAATCCAACTAATGACACACCTCGATTCTAATTTCAAAAGATCGTAATTACGTTATGCGAACGTGTCCACAATCACAATAATATATGAGAACTATTAATTACTATTAGGCTTTGGCTTTTCCCAACTCCCATGACCCAGATCCATTTCGCGAATCTTCGTTCAAACCATCCACACAAAACGGACATCCAAATCTCACTGATTTTAAAAAGCATGAGATGCCATGATACCCATCACTACACAAAATTTCTAACCTACTAAATGACGTTTGTGGCTAAATTGAAGAAAGACAATTCGCAACGAAAGACTTTCAGCACTTTATCTTCCCTTGTTCTTTTTCCTTTTCTTTTGACAGAGAATCAATTTTCTAAACCCAAATATACACTTATTTTAGAAGAATCATCTTGAAAATAACCAATCAACCAAATTAGTACTAATGCATCAACTCAAAACTTTAAAGAAAGAGAAAGAAAACCATTACAACTAACATAATGGATAAATACAATACTCTTAATGACTTCACCACCAATGACATTTACAATCCACTTGATAAACCTATTGACTGTGTTTTTTTTTTAAAAGAAAAACATGAAAAGAGATTTATAATAAAAATGACTAATTCAACCTTTCCCGCAATATTTTTTGAATGCCAAACGAGGGACTAAGAGTAATAGAACAACATAACACTGGGACGACGGAACAAAATCGAATGAATGATTGGATCAAACTAAAATCAAAATAGCAACTTAACGAAGATGCGAAAACTAAGATGAATGAGCCTAATCATATTTAAAACAACCCATAAATTGAGCTATAACCAAAGAGAAGGAGAAGAGTATGGACCTTGAATAATCTTACAATTGACGAAAAAATTGCAGCAAATTACAACGGACAAGATACCACAGCTACGAGCGAGATCCAAAAATCGCGATCGAATCGTACGGATCACGGACTACGCCTCAAGTGGACCTCAATTAGCGGACAAAAAACATAGCAAATGAACTCCACTCACTCTCAAAAACCTTAGAAGCTTCCCGTCCTTGAAATTAAAACTACAAAGAGGAGATGGAATAGTTTTTTTTTTTATATCTTTTTCTTAAACATGAATCCTACTAAAAAAAATAGAAACCCTTTTTGTATGTGTGTTTTCTGGAATGTTTGAAGAAGATAATAAAGATAAGGATTAGGGTAATTGTTCACGAAGAAGATGTGCTGGGGGAAGGTCCCTTTGTCATGTAAAGGGCGCTCCAATTTTTTTAGGTGTGTAGTTACTATTATAGAGGTATGGACCTAGAGATTATGAGATAGGAAATTGGCCAAAGACTAAAAAAAATAGACTACAAGATTTATAAAAACAGGATAAACCAACCTAAAAGTAATTCCTCCTTCTAAAATTATGTACAATTAGAATATAAAAATATAAAATAAATTTTAATTAATTGAACTAAACTATAGAATATAAAACTATTTTTTGTGTTTTCAAGATTATATAAAAATAAAGATAAGATACTATTTTTGTATTTTTTTAAGATTAAAAATGACTACAAAATATTAATGAACTTATTTTGTAATTTTTTATTTTCTTGTAATAAAATAAAGTAAAATAGTAAAAATCAGTTAAAAATAACGCTATTAGGCCTAAATTAAATTTTATGCTAAAATATAAAAAATCTTGGGAATGGTCAAAAATCACATGTCTGCAGCTGCCCCTCTTTGACTAGAAACGCGAAGCATTTTCGGACAAAGAACGACTAGACAAGTATTTTGACCCGACCCTTATTTAAAGAGACCAAAACTAAGAGAAATGGGGAATGTGACCGAGCCCTGGTATCTGAGCTGCCTACATATCCTTGGTTATAAAGAAATCAGGCCACGTGTAGTTCAGAAATGAGTGCGATGGAGTATGCCAAGGTGGAGAGCCAGTCGAGGTGCCGTTACGCCGAGGTTCTGATCTGCGATCTTGTTATTACATCCAAATCAAAAGAAATGAAAAGACTAACTAAGCCTGTCAACTATGAGTTACAAGATTCCTATCAATAAGTCTTCTGAAGCTTGATCTCGAGTCTTGAATGGTTCTTCATGCAGACTTTGGATTTGAAGCTTGACGCTTGCTAGTTGCAGGTGCTAGTTCATTCTTCCTCAACTTTTCGGACCATACCCGGACACCACACCATGCTTGTGACTTCAGTCATGTCTTAAGAAGCTCACATCTTGCATCAACTTCTGTATTTGGATTAACTTTTTGCCCTTCTCCTTTTTTTTCCTTTATTGTGACTAACTTCTGTTGATCACCTCGGATTGTTGACTTACATTTTTGCCGTGAGCTTCTTTTGTTGCCGACTTGAATTGTAATCTGAGATGTTTTCCCTTTCTTCAGGTGGACGCCTGACCGCTGAAGTCGAATTGTATTCCCTTGCTCTCCAGGTGGGCGCCTGATTGCTGAGCTTGAAATATATTCCCTTGTTCCCCAGGTGGGCTCCTGATTGCTGAAATTAAAATGTATTCCCTTGCTCTCCAGGTGAGATGCTGATTGCTGAAACTTGAATGTATTCCCTTGCTCTCCAGGTGGGCTCGTGATTGTTGAAACTTGAATGTATTCCCTTATTCTCCAGATGAGCTTCTGATTTCAACAAAATAGACAAAAAAAAAAAGAAAACCTTGTGCCCCAGTTTGGTATCTGAGCACATATGTTAGTGTAAACTGAATCATGTTACCAAATATCAGTAAGAACTTGAAAGCTGAAATTTGAACTATACTCCCTTGTTCTCCAGGTGGGTTCCTGATTGCTGAGCTTGAAATGTATTCCCTTGTTCTCCAGGTGGGCTCCTGATTGCTGAAACTTGAATGTACTCCCTTGTTCTCCAGGCGGGCTCCTGACTGCTGACTTGAAATATATTCCCTACTCTCCAGGCGAGCTCCTGACTGCTGAATCGAAATGTATCCCCTGCTCTCCAGGCAGGCTCCTGACTGCTGACTTGAAATGTATTCCTGCTCTCTAGGCAGCTTCCTAACAACTAACTTGAAATGTATTCCCTGCTCTCCAGACGGGCTCGTGACTGCTGACTTGAAATGTATTCCCTGCTCTCCGGGCGGGGTCCTGACTACTGACTTGAAATGTATTCCCTGCTCTCCAGGTGGGCTCCTGACTGCTAAACTTGAAATGTATTCCCTGCTCTCCAAGAGGGCTCCTGACTGCTAAACTTGAATGTATTCCCTGCTCTCCAGGCGGACTCCTGATTTCTAAACTTGAAATGTATTCCCATGTTCTTCAAGCGGGCTCCTGATTGCTGAAGCTTGAATTACTTCTCCCTGTTCTCCAAGTGGGTACCTGATTCAACAAAAATAGACAAAACAAAGGAAATTTTCTGCCCCAGTTTGGTAGCTGGGCACATAGGTGAGTGTTAAACTGAATTCTTCTACTAACTATTACTAAGAATTTGAAAGCTAGGTCCTTTTACCTAGGAGGGTCCTAATAGCTCCTGATTAAATCTTAATTATATCTTCTAAAGGTGTGACTTCCGCTAAACCTTATTATCTAAGAGGATTTTAAATTACATCCCATTATTCAGGAGGGTCCTGAAAATCCAGTATTATCTTAAAAGTGACAGTTTTACGGCTGAATTATACTACCCTACAACAGAACTCTTACGGCTGAATTATACTTCCCTACAACAGATATTGCGCAAAATCTTGTTATCTAATAAAATCTTAAAGCTAGGTCCCATTATCCCGGAGGGTCTTGAAAACTCTTAATTGAATCCTATCTTAAACATATAAACTTTGAAGGCAACTTATATTCCTCTGGGGTATATTCATGCTAAATTATGCTACTCATGATTGTTTTGAAATTTAAACTGGGTCCCATTTTCCAGGAGGGTCCTGAGAACTCCTAATTGGATCCTATCCAAAACATGCAAACTTTGAAGCCAACCTATATTCCTTTGGGGTATATTTATGCTAGATTTTGCTACTCATGATTGTTTCGAATTTTAAACTAAGTCCCATTATCCAGGAGGGTCCTGAAAACTCCTAATTGAATCCTATCTTAAACATGAAAACTTTGAAACCGATGCTACATCTTGCTACTCATGATTGTTTTGAACTTTAAACTAGGTCCCATTTTCCAGGAGGGTCCTGAAAACTCCTAATTGAATCCTATCTTAAACATGCAAACTTTGAAGCCAACTTATATTCCTTATGCTAAACTATGCTATTCATGATTGCTTTGAAATTTAACTAAGCCATATTTTCCAGGAGGGTCCTGAAAATTTACGGTCAAACTTGTTTGGTGCTGCCTTTCCTTACGGAGGGTTTCTCCGAAACAAATAAATTTTTCCGCCCCTGTTTCAAATCATAGAAAAATCTTGTCAGTTTAAAAACATGGTGGTTGGTTTGTGGCCTTGAACTTTGATGTAGATTGGTCCTTCACTTCCCATGATAACTGATTTCCACTTGAAGACCTTGCATGTTATTAACTACCCACTTTCTCCGTCATCTGTATCACTGAAAATACCTTTTCTCCGCTCAGACCCAATATCCTATATTTGTTGCATTGCTCATGAACTGGCATCTACCCAACCTTTGTGTCTCACATGAATCCCGAATCACGTCCATTGCCCCCACTCCATGTGTATGCTGTTCTTTCTTGACTTAAACTACTGACCTTGGCCTTGAGGTATTCAAAGACCCTGCTTGTTCCTCGGCTAACGACTTCCTTTGTAAACCTTAACCCAGAAAATACCTCTTCTTCGTTCGCACCCAATACCTTCTATCTGTTGCATTGCTCCTGAACCGACATCTACCAAACCTTTATGTTTCACATGATCCCCAAAGCATATTGATTGTTACCAACTTCAGTGTGCATGTTGCTCTTTCCTTATTTAAACCACCGACCTTGGCCGTGAGGTCTATAACCTTTAATTTCTGCTTGGAATATCTTGCTTGTCATTGGTCCACCACCTTTTTTTGTTAGTCTTATCACAGAAAATACCTTTGATCTATTCACCCTAGCCCTCCTTCTATTGCATTGCCCATAAATTGATATGTATCAAGCCTTTGTATTTCACATGAATCCTAAAGCATGTTGATTGTTACCAACTCGGTGTGCTTGCTATTATTTCCTTACTTAAATAACTGGCCTTCGCCTCGAGGTCTATTGTTCCTTCACTCGCCCGGATAACTTTGATTTCTAGTTGAGGACCCTGCTTATCACTGGTCAATCACTTTTTGTCAATCCTACCACAGAAAATATCTCTGATCCGTTCACCAAGCACCTTCCATCTTGTTGCATTGCTCATGAATTGATATGTACCAAACCTTTGTATTTCGCAAGGATCCCAAAGCATGTTGATTTTTACCAGCTCAGTATGCTTGCTGTTCCTTCGTGACTTATGACGCTTTGATGTGTTAACCAGATCCCATTTTGTGCAATTGGAAAGTTGGTGGTAAATTTTGAAGTCATTTCTCACTTGTTCTGACCAAACAGACTTAAGAGGAGGGAGTAAACAAGGTAAAAGGAACAGAGTAGAGGACAGTGGAAAGAGATAATTCCTAGCCCAAAAAAAATACAAGTAGAAACCTATTGGATGTGGATACCAACTCTAATGACCATGACATACACCTGCGGCTTATTCTGTTAAGCAAATCTGATGTTCAGCTTCTATTATACCCCTTGTGAGCACGTGATCTTTGCCTCATGCGAATCACTCCCAAAGAATTCAAAACAAAATAATTTTTTCTTTCTTTTGTGTGCAATTTTGTGAATTTCCATGACATTTTTAGCTATTATTTGCATTTATGTGTGCATGTTTTATTTGTTTAAATAAATGACAAAAATACAAATATAGGTTGCAAATGTGTCTAGGATTTGGTTTTACAGTTCTTGAGTTAAGTAGTAAATTACTTGTTTTACAAAAATGAAAAAATCACAAAAAATAACGTACTTCGCATTTTAGTATTTAATGTCAAAATTGTGTAATTTTCTTTTAATTTGATATTTATTATTTTTGATAATTACTACTTAAAATTAATTAGTATTTTAGGATAATTGGGTCGAGGTTAAATTTAAGTTTGTATTTTATTCTAATTAGGAAAGAAAATTGAAAAAAAAAATAAAATAAAAAGAGGAAAATAATTAGAGTTGAGTCAATTTGGTTCAGCCCAAAACAATCCATCCCAGGCCCAAACAATTTCTCCCAAAGCCAGCCCAATTCCACGCCCAACCCAGTCCGCCCTTCATAAAGTCAAAACGACGTCGTATGGAGGTCTTTTGATCTGAGCCATTGATTTAATCCAATTGAATGGTCAAAAGTCTTCACCCTTACCCGTATTCAGCCCCGACCCGTTCCTTTAGAGACCGATCCGGTCTCAAGAGTGTCTAAACGACACCGTTTTATTAAGTGTATTGATCCAAGACATTGATCCCATTTGATCGAACGGCCTAGAGTCAATCCCCACTCCAGTATATAATGGTCCAAATGAACCCAGCCCCCTCAGAAACCTCCACCCCCTCACCATCTCTCTCATCTCTAGAGACCATAGGTAATACCACCATTCCTCCACCGTAAACCGCTGGCCCGAAATCGCCTCCGCCGGCGGCCGACATCCAACCAGGCCCTAATTTACACCATGTATTCACCTTAACCTCCCCATCTCCAATCCACCATTAGTCTCCCTCGAATCCTAGCCTAGCCTTTCGAATCTTCAAAAACCAAGTGGTTACTCCGCCGTGTCCGGCGGTAAGTCTCTGTTCGCCTCCACCTTAACACCAAATGCTCCCCTCAACTTCCTCTTACCCAGTCACCAACCACCTTCCCTCAAATCACCCCAGAACTTGTCGAATATCGATTTAAAGCTAGGAACCCTAGTGCTGCCACAAGATTCCCCGGTGGCGGCGCCGCCTCCCCTCAACCCCAAAATCACACCCTTGAACCTCCTTGACCCCCTCACCTCTAATCCACCATTAGTATCCATCGAATACCCCTCCAAATCCTCGAATATTGAATCAGAGGTTCAAGCTTTTGGAGCTCAAACTTGAAGCGGCATGTGATCGTTTTGACTCCAGTATTCAAGGGCTTTGGAGCCGATTTTTATCGCGAAATAGCATCCCTCCCTTGTTCTTGACAAAGAACAAGAGATTGGCACTATTTTGCGGTTTAAATCAGAGGGGAGTCAGTATGTTTTGAAATTGTTAGGTATGTTTCCTTCTAAATTTCGATTCATTTTGCTATTTCAGTTTCTTCTTCTTCTTCTTCTTCTTCTTCTTCTTCTTCTTCTTCTTCTTCTTCTTCTTCTTTTCTTTTTCTGTGAACAACTTAGTTAATATGTGAACTAGGTCTTATTTGAATTGTTAATTATGTGTTTGATTTTAGTTCTTTTTTTTGTTGCTAGTCAATCTTGGAAGTAGTTTTAAAAAAAAATTCGAACCTCTTAATTATCTCTTGTTTTCTGATTTTGGTAAAAAATACTGGACTTGAATTAGGTTTTGAGAATCCTTGATTAAAATTTGAGTGAATAACCCAGACCGGATTTGAATTAGATATTTGGACCCATTAATATTGGTCAACTAGACACCAGGTTCTGCCTGAACCATTTGAGATTCATGGAAATGTTAGTCCAGGAGTTTGAAAGCCCCTGTTTGATTGACCTTGGGTCAACTTGACCCATGTTTTGGTCTGTTTTTATGAATGTGAATAACAGGGGTTTAAGGGGTAATCAACATGCTTAGGGGTTAATAATTAATAAAGGATGCTAACAATGGATAGGGGGCACAATAGATATAAGCACTAAGTTAGTGGGATTGTAAAAGATGAAAGACAACTAATAGTGGAGACAACACTTGCTGGTTTTAAGGGTTAAGATAGAATGATTAACTACCCACTAAGGCTGAAAATCAGGAGAAAAAGAGTTTGAAAACTGATAAAAAGGGGAGACATAAAAAAAAGGGGAGAAGAAATAAAAAGAGGCTCCAGCTTCTAATTTCCCTCTCAAAAATCCTTTTCTTCAGGTCTGAATTTCAAGTTTGAATTTCAAAATCTGAAGAGGTTCAAATTTGAAGTCATCTAGTTCTA
The DNA here is from genome assembly GCA_026770625.1 of Nicotiana glauca. Lineage (NCBI taxonomy): Eukaryota > Viridiplantae > Streptophyta > Magnoliopsida > Solanales > Solanaceae > Nicotiana > Nicotiana glauca. Next base: position 139,040 of record MU688671.1, on the reverse strand, counting down.
AACCTTCTTTAGATCTTAATTTTTTTACAAAAATCCAAAAATAAATAAAAAATACAGTAAAAAATCCAAAAATATACTGTTACCTTGGAGTTTTAGCTGGTTAATTTGAATTCCTATTGTTCTGGACTCAATTGCAAGTCATTTGGGGTTATATTCAAGTTATTTTGGGTGTTCTTAGTTGCTGAAGGTTTTCTGGGGCTGCTAGGTTCAATTTCAAGTTTATTTGGGTTTATTCAAGTCATTTATGGTTGATTTCCTGGTTTTTGACTGATTTCAAACTCTTCCTAGATTGTTGAACTCATTCCCGGGCTTTGTGAAGTTGTATCGAACCTGCAATTGTCCCTGTTGCTTTGTTTAATCTTGTTGTTTGATCCCTACTGCTGCTGCCTGCTGTTTATTATTGCTGATATTTCCTCTTCTCATTTTCAACACACTTCCAGGTACTTGCCTCAGTCTTAAATGATACTTGTGATTTTGAGCTAAATGTAATCAAGTTGGAAAAGAAATCGAAGAGCAAGATGTGTTCCACTTTGATTTACATACATTTTCATCTTTGTGCTCATGTGGAATGTTATATCATATATGTTAAACTGTTTGGACTGTTTGTAATCTAGCTTGTTCATTTAGTGTAGTGGCAATACTTTGAGATTCATACTACTCTTCATTTATGCTTGAAGCTTGTAGGTCTATTAGCTTGTTCTTTTAATATAATTATGCATGTTTAATTGCGGGTTGAGACTCGCACGTTTAGGGGATATTGATGGCTGGTGATCATACTCTGCATTAAGTAATTCAAATAAGTGATTATTTGTTTTGGAGTATTATCTAGTGGTTGACTTTTGAATATTACAGGCCAATAAGTTATTGAATGGATGTCTGATGCTTCTCTATTCCATAAAGAAATTAAATCTGAAAAAAAAACTTGCGCTTGTTTGGATTCGAATTTTATGTGTCTATATATATGTTGATAAATTGAGTCTAAATGGCCTCAATTTCTAAAACTAATCCTTTGTTCCCGAATCATCAGGCTATTTGTGTTTATCACTTTGTGTTTTGCACATGACAATTTACTGCCTTAATCTCACCTCCATAATAGCATGATGCTGAAATCAAAGAGTCAATGTTTAGTTGATAGCCATGTTAGTTAACCACCTTGAGCTTGCTCTTAAATTTTCAGAACTTATAGTGTTAATTCACTAGCCTTATGAATCTGGTTGTATGTTTACAGTCCTAGGCCAATCGTGGAGGCCCAAAAGAGTTACTGAAGATTGGACTTCATTGTATTATTTGGTAAATAATAGCAATTGAGGGTATTAAGTATTTAGGCCCTGTTAGAGACAAAAATAAATAGAAAATCATAGTTCGCTTTAGGATTGACCTTTAAAATAATAAATGAGATAAGCCTCGCTAAACAAAATACATAATTTGTGGGGCCCTTTTTTAAAATGCTTTTATTAAAATACTTAGAATTCGGGATGTGCCGTTTAGCGAATTTCACGGCTTTTCGCAAAGTTTATACTACGCTAGTCATTTAGGGTCGTCATTTAAAATTTTACCTTCCTAAATACGGTGTGCACATTTATGTAACCCAAATCCAAATCTCAACGTTGTCAAAATGTGTCAAAAACTGCGGGTACATTTATGTAATGTGGTTCGAGACGCGATTTCACAACATTGCAAATTCCTTAAAATTAATGAAAAGCAGTAAATAATTTTAAAATTTCACTATAGGTTGAAACATGTATTAAAATCAGGCAGTAGGCTAATTATGATAGTTTAAGCGACCGTGCTAGAACCACGGAATCCGGGGGTGCCTAACACCTTCCCTCTGGTTAATAGAATTTCTGGTTCGCAGACTTCACAAGGAAAGTCAAATTTTCCTCGATTTGGGATTTAAAATAAACCGGTGACTTGGGACACCAGAAACAAACCTATCCCAAGTGGCGACTCTGAATAAAATTGAATAAATAATCCCATTTCGAATAATGTCACTTAAATTGGAAAAACTCCCTTATACTTTATCCTTCGGGGTAGGTGTGTAAAAAGGAGGTATGACAGCTCTGGGGACTTTGCTGGGGAAAGGACCCAAAATTACGATTCAGGGTTCGAGAATTCGAGCTTAGTATAATTATTATATTTGGCTTTGTCTGATTTTATACATGTTTCATGCTAAATGTGCTAAGTGCTTTACCGTTTTGACATTATCTAAATTGTACATATAAAATTGTTACGAAACCCTTCTCTTCTCATCTCCGGGGATGTGCTCACAGGTTGAGACTCCCTATTCTGTTAGTGTCATACCTTAAAGTAAGAAAGAGGCTGGACAAGTTACTAAGCTGGATGGCCTTTTGGTTCCCGGTACGTAACCCCCTCCTCGACTCAAGTTGTCCGCTTGGGTACACAGTCTAGGACATATACCCAGGTTTTGAACCTAGAATAACTCAACCTCATGCCGGATCCCTAGTAGGAACGCTTATCTACATCATGTGCATTTTGACTTAGGGGACTCAACACAGGGGTTAGGTCCGTCTAGAACAGGTGTACCCGGAATAATAGACCATTCTGATGCATCTTACTTGTGCACTTATTTGTTGTGGATTCGCATGCTGACCGGTTTTTAAAGGAAATAGCAATATAAGGGTTAAAGAGAGATAATTACCTGTTTGAAAAAGAAAAAAAAAACAATGCCCAAATAGTACCGAAATGCTGCCGGATTTTTGAAAGATGAAAAAAAAAGAGAAAAATATTTTAAAAAAAAAATAGACAGAAAAATTGTTGTTTAAAAATACATTTTTTATTTTGGCAAATCTGCCTGAACTACGCTGGTTTGATTCTCAGTGGATGTGAGATACGTAGGCAACCCTCATCGGGTCCAACCTCCCTTGTGCAAACATAGCCAAAATGTCAAAATTTTAATTTTTGTCAAATAAGTCGGGTGATGCCATTCTTGTTTTAAAATAAAGCCGAATGTCCTTAAAAGGATTCCGGAAGACTGGTTTTGCAAGAACAGCCACCCCGAGTCATTTGTAAATGGTTGGCAGGTACAACTTTAAAATCTTCCTCCCAGAAGTGGTGAAAGGTCGTATATTCAAAACCAAGTCTTTGTTTTTCTTAAATGAAAATTTTGCAAAAAATAGCCATTTTTCTGTTTAAAGTAAAATAAGTCATTAAATCACTTTAAATAAATGTGTAGGATGAGCATGATTCAAAATAAATCTTTCTCAATCATGAATAAAATTCCTTTGGAGTTGCGTCTATGGTGAAACGATCTGGAGAAAGAAGGGCAAGATGAGGTCGAGAAATATTTGAAGGGTCTTACTGGTCGGCTAGAGATTAGGCCTCGGGGAGATATTATAAGAGCATTGGTCACCTGCTGGGACCCGACACACAACGTCTTCCATTTCTCAGATTTTGAACTCACCCCGACCTTGGAGGAAATAGCAGTGTACATTGGAAATAATGAAGTACCTTTAAGACATAAATACCTGGTTGCCCTAAGAACTGTAGTTGTGCACCGATTCTTGGATTTACTGAAAATAAGCAGGACGGTCCACAACTCGGACTTGGCAAAAGGCTTTTGTACTCCGCACTTCATATATCACAGATATGTCCACGTGGGAGGTTTCAACAATCCGGACAACAAGCTATGCAGCAAAAGTAACCGCCAAAAGTGGGACGAACATAGACGTGTTGCTTTTATAATAACCTTTTTGGGGCTTTTGGTGTTTCCGAGGAAAGACGGAAATATTGATATAAAAATAGCCGGGGTCGTCAGTACTATACTCACTCAAGACAAAAGCACCCTCGCGCCCATGATAGTAGCTGATATCTTCCGAGCTCTCACAGCTTGCAGAGCCGGAGGAGACTTTTTTGAAGGGTGTAACTTGTTGTTGCAGATGTGGATGACTGAACACTTATGTCATCGTTCCGAGTTCCAGAGTTATGGATCATCTGAGAAAACCTGCATAGGGGAGTTTTACACGAGGATTGAAAGGGTCAATTTACCTTAAGGAGTCATGGCATGGACAACATACTTTCGGACCCTCACTGCTAGTCAAATACAGTGGACGCTTGGATGGTTACCTGTCGGTGAAATCATATATATGCCAGCGGATATGCCTCATTTTCTCTTGATGGGACTTAAGAGCATTAAACCTTATGCTCCATATCGGGTTTTGAGACAACTCGGGAGATGCCAAATAGTGCCAAACGATGAGGATCTGAGCACCCAAGTAATTGAGATTAGTCCTGACGTCCAGTTTCCTGAAGCTAAAGTCTGCCAGATCTGGAGTGAATGTCAATACTTGGCGGAGAACACTAGCGTACAAGATTGAGTAGGGAGAAGTTTTGCCTGGATATCATGCTTGGTACAAAAAGGAATTGTCGTTTGGGAGGCCGGCTAAAAGACCTCACCTCTAGGATTTTGCCGAGTCATCACAAGAACAGTGGGCCTGGTTAGCTAAGGAAAATGAATATAGGGCCGAAATAGGACAATTGTAAAAGCAGGTCCAAGACCTTCGATTTGAAAATAGTGTGCGAGTCGCAGCCGACGAAGGGGATAAGAAGAAGTTTGCTCAAGAAAATGAAACTCTTAAGGCTCAAATCCGACAGATGAGATTAGATACCGATAACCAACAGAGAATTCGGTCTGATGAAAGGTTGATAAATGGGTTGAAAAAGAAAATCATTAAGTGCCAGGAGGATCTGGAAAAATCTGAGGATACCATAGCAAGAATCCGGGCACAATGGGCAAAGAGAACGGAAGAGCGCATATAGTTCATACAGCATATGATGAGAGATTATGAAAAGACCATTACCAATTTGAGAAGGAAAATGACTACCCTTGAGGACGATGCATCTAAACAAGCTAAAGCTTTTGAGATTGAAAGTGAACACTGCTATGATTTAATGGCCATAATGGAACAAGAAATACAGCAGTTACAAAACTAGCATCTTCATGACTCCCAGGTTTTGAAAGCTAGGGATAATCAAATAGAGCGCCTCCTCCTAGAAAAAGGCCGAACCAGAGACAGGATTCTGACCATTGCTCATGTCATCACTAGGAAATGTCGAGTGTGCGAAAACATGACTCGCACCACCTTTTTCTCGGCAGTAATGTTATTTGTCAAGCGGATAATGTATGCATTGGAACAACTTCAAAGGGGTCTTGCACCTAAGCCCGCGGCGAGGCCGAACAATGCCCCGCGGGCACTAGTATTTGAAACCTTAATGTATTCATAGTTTGAGTCTGTATTTCCTTTTCTTAGGGCCTGTCGTCGATTAAAATTTGTATTTTCTTCACATTAGAATCTGTCAGTGGTTCCCGAGACTGTACTTTGTTTTTTTTCGAGTTTGTTATTTTCCTTTCCACGTAAAATGTCAAGTTTTGTAATAGAATATTTTATTAATAATTAAAAATTCCCAAAAATTATTTCTTTTTCACACTTATTTTCACGAACAACGCTTGGTCTGATTCATACGGCGTCATGATACGTAGGCAATCTTCATCGGATTCCACCGTAACCCTAAATAAGAGAGAAAGGATATAAAATAAAATAAAAGAAAGTAGGCAAAAGAGAGTAAAAAAAGGGAAAGCATAAGGAAAAGCCGGAATGACGCATACAACCATTGCAAAACATGTAGGAACTCATTTAACTGTGTAGGTGCATCACACTCCAACGTGAGATTACCTATCTGTTATTTGTCTAAAACTAACCATTTGCTAATGCCAAATTCCAGGTTCTATAGAAAAGTGGTTGGTTTTTGTGGTAATCTGGCCTCACATTCATACTTCACGAGATCAAATGGAAGTGTTCATCCATCCTTCACGAGGTCAAAAGGAAGTGCTCATCCATACTTTACGAGGTCAAAAGGAAGTGTTGAAATGTCTTCAGAAATTCCTCTGCCAACAATTCCTATTCCGGAGGATAGTTTGATCTCGGCCATCCTAACTTCTGAGTCAGCAACTGCTGAAGAAAATAGAATTCTGCGTCTCTGCATGATGGAAATGTGGGACGCCTGGGGCAATGGAAAAGAACCACCAAATGCGATCCCTGGATTCCCTGAGCTTTTTCCTAGGGCAAGTGGGACTTCCAACATCCCCATAAGTTATCCAAATACCCCGCTGGGATATCCTACCATTTCAGCCCACTTCGCTGGAACACCTTCTGAGTCTTACCCCTAGGTGCCAGCTTCAGGTGCGGCTTCAAACATATTCACCACACCACCTTGTTCAGCTATGACACAACCTGCCTTACCCAGGCCTAACTTCGATTCATCTTCCTTCACGTTTCAAGCACCATCTTTCCCACTGGAACCTACCCAGTTTACTACCAATGCTTACCCCCAGCTGTCCCATTACGAGTTTACCACAGGGCAAGAAAAAGCCTCAAAAACACTTGAACAAGAGGAAATTACTAGAAAGATGAGAAGCATGGAGCAAAGTCTGAAAAATATACAGGGACATAGTGGACAAAAGAGCGTATCTTACGTTGACCTGTGCATGTTCCTGCACGTGCATCTACCATTGGGTTTCAAAACCCCAAAGTTCTAAAAATATGATGGGTATGGGGATCCCATTGCCCACCTCAAAAGGTATTGCAACCAGTTGCGGGGAGCAAGCAGAAAAGAAGAGCTTCTTATGGCGTACTTTGGAGAGAGTTTGGTCGGCATTGCTTCTGAATGGTATATGGATCAGGATATATCTCGTTGGCATATCTGGGATGACCTGGCTCGAGACTTTGTCAGGCAGTTTCAATATAACATTGATATTTCCCCTGACAGGAATTTATTGTCAAATCTAAAAAAGAAGTCCTCGGAGAGCTTCCGAGAGTATGCTGTCAAATGGCGCGAACAAGCGGCCAGAGTCAAGCCTCCAATGGACGAAACAGAGATGGTCAACGTCTTTATTCAAGCCCAAGAGGCCGATTATTATCAAAACATGATGTTTGCAATGGGAAAGCCATTTGTCGAAGCCATCAAAATTGGTGAAATGGTTGAAAATGGGTTGAAAACGGGGTGAATCTTGAGTCAGTCTGCTATAAGGGCTACATCCCAAGCAATCCAAGGCAGGTCTGGAGGAGTAGCAAGCCGAAAGAAGAAAGAAGAAGCAACAATGGCAACTTCAAGTGTAAGAAAACCCCATCCGGCCAGATTTCATATCTCTGAAGAAACCCCACAACACTACTATCCCCATCAAGATACGACCTATGCTATAGGTCCTCAGCCATACGCAGTGATGAATGATCAACCATATGTTAGGCCAGAACAACAATTTAACCAGAATAAAGCTCCATTTCCCAGAAATCAGCCTCTTCACCCAAACCACTATAATCGCCGTCCTCCACAAAATAACTTCCGTCCTCGTGAACCCCCTAGGAGGCCAAATTTTACACCAATCGGTGAACCTTATTCCATTCTATTTCCGAAGCTTGTTCAAATGGGTCTGCTGCAGCCCATGCCTCAAAACAGGAAAACCCAGAATCACCCTCATATCAGCGGGGGTCCGATGCGCTTATCACTCAGGAGCTGAGGGGCGTGATACAGAAAACTGTTGGACTTTAAAAAGAGCCGTGGAAGACTTGATAGAACAAGGACAGATAGTGTTAAGGGATGAGTATGTCCCCAACGTAACAAATAACCCACTTCCAGCCCACAATAATGGGCTAGTAATTGGAATGATTTGTGAAGATATGGAGTTTGATCCAGCTTTGAAAGCTATAATTGCTATCGCTGATGTAGAAAAGAAGCCTAAGGAAGCCCCGAAGCAAGAAAAAAGGGATAAGATGAATAAAATCGTCAAGACTGAGCCTGAGAAGAAAGTTGAAACCAAAGCAGAGACGGTGCCTCCAAAAAATGGAATCCTCTACGTTCTGCGAGGTCGCCAAGAAAAGCAACTGGTTGTGAGCGCTCCACAGAAATTTGAATTGAAAAAGGGAACACCAAAGTATGTACCAAGAGGAGCTTATGTGGTACGGGGGACAACTAAACCGCTTCGGTTGAATGAGCCAGTGGTTATTGGACGCGTGCCACAGAAGCCAATGATAGACACATCTGCGGTGCCATGGAACTATCAACAGACAGTGGTTACATACAAGGGTAAAGAAATCACGAGCGAACTTATAGGAAATACCTTTGCTGAGAAATATTCAAATGTACAGGAGGTAAACAATGTCATGCAAAAGCGCTTTCCATCCAAGAAGCCTGTAAGTGCTGAGGAAGCAGAGGTTTTCTTCCAGAAAATGGAGATGCCTGATTATGAAGTGGTTGATCAGTTACGAAAATGTTCTTAACATGTGTCCATGCTGTCTCTATTAATGAAGTCTTCCGAACATTAGAAGATCTTAATGAAAACTCTGAATGAGGCATACGTGCCAGCAAAAACCTCGGTCGAACAGCTCGAAAGAATGGCAGAAAGGTTCTTCGCTGTCAACCAAATCTCCTTTAGTAAAAATGACTTGCCCCCAGAAGGGGCCGCTCACAACAAAGCTTTGCACTTAACTGTCAAATGTGAGGGATACTATATGAAGAGGGTCATGGTAGATGGAAGTTCTGGGGTAGACATTTGCCCACCCTCTACACTACATCACATGGAAATTGGGACTGAAAGGATTTGTCCCAGCAATGTCTGCGTACGAGCTTTTAATGGTATCAAAAGAGAGACGATTGGAGAAATTGACCTAATTCTGACCATTGGCCTGATGGATTTTGAGGTGACCTTCCAAGTGCTAGATATGAACACATCCTATAATTTTCTCTTGGAAAGGCCTTGGATCCACGCGGCGTGAGCTATATCTTCTACTTTCCATCAAATGGTGAAGTTTAAACATGAGGATCAGGAGATCGTAGTCCATGAAGAGGATGAACAATCAATCTATCGAGACCCATCTGTCCCATGTCTTGAAGTGAAGGAAGGCAGTGAACACATAGTTTACCAAGTTTTCGAAATTGTGGTGGCAACCCAGCGCGAAGAAAGAAACCCTTACCCCCAACCCTTCCTATCCAATGCCTCGATTATGGTTGCTAAAGAAATGATCAGACATGGTTTCAAACCAGGGAAGGGACTTGGAAAATCTTTGCAAGGAATATCTGAACCAGTAACCCTGCCTACAACTGAGAAGTTCTTCGGGATAGGTTTCCTACATACACTAGATGATGTAAAGTGGGCAAAAGAGAGAAAGAATGAGGGATGAGTTTTACCTCAACCACTGCCACATTTGTATGAAACTTTTGTCAAGCCAAGGTATAATGAAGAAGAAGATGATGAGGCCTTTACGGCCGAAGAAATTGAGGAAATATGTGGGGCAATGAGAAGAATGCTCTATGAAACCCACATGGTTCAACCAGGAGAGGGCACTAGCATCGCTAAGGTGCTATATATAGGACCAGGCGCCAAGCTACAAAATTGGAAGGCTACGCTATTTCCGATCAAGCGGGAGTCCCCGTAGAACTGTCGTGCTACTTTTTCTGTATCTCGAGTTATTCCAGGGTGTAACTCGGATGTTTTCTTTAGTTTCTTGTCTTTAAATTTCCAAATGTAAACTCTGTTATCTTCAAATTCCAAGAAATGAAATCAATATTTCATCATTCATTTTTCTTTATTCTTTCTGATTTTGCTATTTTTCTCTTTCAGTTCTAATAATGCGGCTTTAAATAATATGACATGCTTGCAGACTTCATGCCCAGATCCAAACACACTGTCTAATTGTGAAATAATGAACCAAGAACTTGAATATGATGAAGAAGAGGCTTTTAGGGAAATAAATCGAGAATTGGAACAATTTGAGAATAAACCTAAGCCAAACTTAAATGATACTGAGCCATTTAACTTGGGAACTTCTGAAGAAATCCGGGAAACCAAGATAAGCATTCATACAGATGAGAAAACCCGAGGTGCAATAATCCAACTCCTATTTGAGTTCAAAGATGTGTTTGCTTGGTCGTACGACGACATGCCAGGGCTAAGTGTTGATCTGGTGGTTCATAAGTTGCCAACTTACCCCAATTGCCCTCCGATCCAGCAAAAGCAAAGAAAATTTAAAACTGACATCAGTGGTAAGATCAAGGAAGAAATCACAAAACAGTTGAAAACAGGGGTAATCCAAGTGGTCCAGTACACTACATGGCTGGCTAATGTAGTTCCAGTTCCAAAGAAAGACGGGAAGACCCGAATGTGTGTGGATTATAGGGATTTGAGCAAGGCAAGTCCCAAAGACAATTTCCCTTTGCCCAATATCCACATCCTTGTTGATAACTGTGCCAAATATGAGATACAGTCCTTCGTAGATTGTTACGCCGGATATCACCAGGTATTGATGGGCGAAGAAGACGTCGGAAAGATAGCCTTTACCATACCGTGGGGTACATATTGCTATAGAGTCATGCCGTTTGGTTTGAAGAATGCTGGGGCAACCTACATAAAGGTCATGACCACCATTTGCCATGATATAATGCATCAGGAGATAGAGGTATATGTGGACGACGTGATGATCAAGTCTAGAACCCAGGATGACCATGTTCGAGATTTGAGGTAATTCTTTGAGCATTTGCGCAAGTATGATCTGAAGGTGAACCCTGCCAAATGTGCACTTGAAGTCCCGTCCGGTGAACTTTTGGGCTTTATAGTCAGCAGGATAGGTATCGGGTTAGACCCAACAAAGATAAAGTCTATCCAGGATTTACCTCCTCCGAGAACCAAGAAAGATGTGATGAGCTTGTTGGGTAGATTAAACTATATTAGCCAGTTCATTGCTCAGCTGACATCCACATGTGAGTCCATATTCAAATTATTGAAGAAAGATGCAGCAGTCAAGTGGACGGATGAATGTCAAGAAGCCTTTGATAAGATCAAAGAATATCTATCAAATCCACCAGTCTTGGTCCCAACAGAGCTTGGGAGGCCTCTTTTCTTGTATCTAACGGTCTTCAAAAATTCTTTCGGTTGTGTCCTTGGGCAACACGATGTAACCGGAAAGAAAGAGCAGGCGATCTATTATTTGAGCAAGAAGTTTACCAGCTATGAAGCTAAGTATACTCTATTGGAAAGAACCTGTTGTGCTTTGACTTGGGTCGCTCAGAAGTTGAGACACTACTTTCAAGACTACACCACCCACCTCATAACCAGGTTGGATCCTTTGAAATACATATTTCAGAAACTGATGCCCACGGGGAGATTAGAAAAATGGCAGATTCTGCTCACTGAATTTAACATATTCTATGTCACTCGCACAGCAATGAAAGCCCAGGCATTGACAGATCATTTGGCTGAAAACCCGGTAGATGATAAATACCAACCATAGAGCACTTACTTCCCAGATGAAGAGGTAAATTCAATAGAAGCCATCTATGGAGACACACATGATTGGAAGATGTTCTTTGATGGGGCGGTAAACGTAAAAGGTGTAGGAATTGGGGATATCTTGATCTCACCCATTGGTCAGCACTATCCGGCCACAACCAGGCTTTGGGTTTTCTGCATAAACAACACTGTTGAGTATGAAGCCTGCATCATGGGTATGCATATGGCAATTGACCAAGATGCTGAAGAGTTATTGATTATGGGAGAATCAGATCTAATTATTCGGCAAGCCTAAGGAGAATCAGAAACCCGAGATGTTAAGCTTATTCCCTATCGGCAGCATGTGAAAGATCTTAGCAAGCAGTTCAAATCGATAGAGTTTAGGTACATCTCTCAGTGTCACAATGAACTAGCTGATGCACTCGCCACTCTAGCCGCGATGTTGCCCTACCCAGGCAATACTCACATTGATCCCTTGGAAATCCAAATTAGGGAAAGGCATGGCTACTGTCATATGGTTGAGGCAGAACCAAACACCCAGCTATGGTACCATGATATCAAAAGGTTTCTGAAAATGCAAAAATATCCTGAGCAAGCTAGTGGGAACCAAAAGAGAACCATTAGATGGCATGCAAGTAGTTTTTTCTTAAGTGGTGATGTCTTGTACAAGAAGACCCCGGATCTCAATTTGTTAAGATGTGTTGACACCGAAGAGGCCGGGAAGATCATGCATGAAGAACACGCGGGAGTGTGCGGACCTCACATGAATGGGTATTTTTTGGCAAAGAAAATCCTTCGAGCAGGATATTACTGGATAACCATAGAAAAGACTTGCTTCAGCTTTGTCCGGAAGTGCCATCAGTGTCAGGTGCACGGTGATTTGATTCTTGCACCTCCAACGGAACTACATCTTATGTCAGCACCTTGGCCATTCGTGGCTTGGGGCATGGACGTCATTCGGCTGATCGAGCCAAAAGCCTCAAATGGACATAGATTTATATTGGTTGCCATCGACTACTTCACGAAGTGGGTTGAAGCCATCACTCTCAAATCGATCACTAAGAAAGCCGTGGTAGATTATGTGCACTCCAATCTTATCTGCTATTTTGGTATTCCTACAACTATTATCACCGATAATGCTGCAAACCTGAACAGTCATTTGATGGAAGAGGTATGCAAACAATTCAAAATAACGTATAAGAACTCCACACCCTACTGGCCCAAAGCCAATGGTGCCGTTGAAGCAGCAAACAAGAATATTAAGAAGATTTTGAGAAAATTGATTCAGAGCTCCAGACAATGGCATGAAAAGTTACCTTTCGCATTACTGGGATATCGCACCAAGGTGCACACATCGGTGGGAGCAACCCTATACCTTTTGGTATATGGAACTGAGGCGGTAATACCTGTAGAGGTAGAAATCCCTTCTCTCCGGATCATCGTTGAAGCAGAGACTGAGGACAGTGAGTGGATCAAGACTCGCTTGGAGTAGTTGACCTTAATTGATGAAAAGTGAATGGCTGCAGTCTGTCACGGGCAATTGTACCAACAAAGAATGGCCCGTGCCTACAATAAAAAAGTGCGACCCAGGAATTTTGATGTGGGTCAACTAGTGTTCAGGCTCATTCTTCCTCATCACGAGGAAGCAAAAGGAAAATTTGCTCCTAATTGGAAGGGTTCGTACATCATCGGGAAGATATTGCCGAGAGGAGCATTGTATTTGGGAGATATCGAAGGAAATAATCCCGAAGCAGCAGTCAATGCAGGTGCCGTAAAAAGGTACTATGTCTAGGCCTCTACGATGATGGCTTTTGTGCAATTGAGATGACGAAGGCTTTCTTTCCCGCTACCCCAAACACTATCAATCCTTCATAAACCCCTTGAGCCGATTATGCTTTTTTGGCCACCCTCTTTGGAACCCGAAAGTACAAAAAAAAACAAAAAAATGTAGTTTCCTGAACTACGTTCGACTTGATTCCAAAAGGATACATCGGCAGCCTCTTGCTGGGGTTCAGCCACACCAAAACAAAAATCCCAATTCCCCAAAAAAAAAATTTGAAACTGGGGCAGATGATATAATGGTTCGACCATAACTCCGTCAAAACGGTTCCAAAGTTGTAGTTCCGCCCAAAATCCTTTTTACCCAAAAACCTTGTTCAAGTCCTTCCGATCAATTGGCAAAGGCGGGGAAGTGAAAAACGTCATTGTTGGAATCTGATACAATTCAAATTGAGAGAAATAAAATGAGAGAGTCTTATCGGTGAAAACGTTTGGGCACCATAAGACGATGGTAAGTAGAGAAAATGAGAGAGTCCGCTTAGTGAAAAATTGCAAAAAACATTATAGGGAAATGGTGAGAAGAGAAATGAGAGAGGTCGATTGGCTAAAACCCACAAAGGGCGCTGTCGGCTGACAAGAAGACATCTCACTACTAAAAGAGTCATGGCAAGGTTCCATGGTTTTGAAATACGGATCAATGGGTTCACGAGAAGCTGGAAAGTTTGCGTGGGTTAGGCGCCTAGTCCAAGAAGCATGTCATGTTCATTTGAAGCTAGCATGCACCCCAGATAAGTCCTTCTTTTCCCCCGAAAGGGACACTTCTCTTTAAAACTCATATGCTTGCCTTTCGCATACTTTTTCTTTGAATCCCTTTTGTTTTACTTTGATTTCGGAATTATTACAAAGAAAAGGTGGCAAGACTGGTTTCACTGGGCTCCGCCTGGCAAGAGCCAAAGAAAATACCTAGCCTCAGCAGGTGCGTCAGGCCAATCCCGACTGACCATGGTGGTTGATGCTTTCAAAGTAAATACATTTGAAAGGAAAGAAAGCTGAGGGCAAAGGTTCTCAGGGTAGAATAAGGTGAAAAGTCCGGAGCCCGCACAGGCGAGTCATCATGAAATCCTGAAAGTTGAATCCTGTTGGCTTAAAAAGAGATTCACCCTCAAAGCCAGCAAGCAGCAAAGTTCTCAACGGAAATGCGGCCGAGATCATGCAATTGGGATGATCAAGGCCACAAAACCAACCACCGTTTCAAATTAACAAATTGTTTTTTGTTGAAAACAGGTTTAATCCAAAGCAACCGTACAAGAAACATGTGCAACCCAAAAAGGAAATGAAATGCGCAAGCGCTGAAACAGCTTTGCAACTGGGAATCAACCAAAAAGTAAGTTTCTCCCCAAATGCTTTCATGCATTTTGCTAAATAAAAGGAAAATGAAAAAAAAAAATAATAATAATAAAATAAAATAAAATGAAAACCCCAAAAGAAATACGAATCATGGTAGCAAGGAGCTTTTTCTCTCCAAATCTCGGCCAAAAAACCGAGGATCTCCCTGGCATAACCCAAGAACCTTTTTCTTTCTAAATTCCGGCCAAAAAACCGAGGATCTCCCTGGCATAACCCAAGGAGCTTTTTCTTTCCAAATCCCGGCCAAAAAAACCAAGGATATCCCTGGCATAACCAAAGTAGCTTTTTCTTTCAATATCCCGGCAAAAAATCGAGGATCTCCCTGGCATAACCCAAGGAGATTTTTCTTTCCAAATCCTGGCCAAAAAAACCGAGGATCTCCCTAGCATAACCCAAGGAGCTTTTTCTTTCCAAATCTCAGCCAAAAAACTGAGGATCTCCCTAGCATAACCCAAGGAGATTTTTCTTTCCAAATCCCGGCCAAAAAATCGAGGATCTCCCTGGCATAACCCAATGAGCTTTTTCTTTCCAAATCCTGGTAAAAAAACCGAGGATCTCCCTGGCATAAGCCAATGAGCTTTATCTTTCCAAATCCCGGCCAAAAAACCTAGGATCTCCCTAGCATAACCCAAGGAGCTTTTTCTTTCCAAATCCCGGCCAAAAAAAACCCGAGGATCTCCCTGGCATAACCCAAGGAGCTTTTTTCTTTCCATCTCCCTGGCATAACCTAAGGAGCATTTTTCTTTTCGTCCCGGCATAACCCGAGACCCTTTTCATTTTCCAGTATAACTTGGATTCACTCACAAGGATACACAATCCTGATTTAATCGCTTAGATATGTGTCACAACTAACTCACGAAATTTTCCTAGTAAAAACTGGGGCAGAAAATTTTGTTCGTTTTTTTGTTTTGCTATCTTAAGCAGGACGATCTCATGACACAAGGTGCGAGATGACCGATGGAATGAGTCTCAATAAAAAATCAAGAAAAGAAGAAAATAACAAAAATAAATGAACTCAAATATGAAGCAAGCAAGGGTGCGGATTGCTCAAAATCTGATTGAAGTCAGAAGCTTCGCTGATCCTATTTTGACCTAATGCTGCATGAAGAAGCAAACACCTACAACTTGCGAGCATCAAGATTCAGATCGAAGTCCACAGCAAAATCAGATAAGACTCAAGATCAAGTTTCAAGAGAATTATAGATATGAATCTTGTAACTCATAGTTGATAGTCATAGCTAGCTTAGCTTCGGTTTTCCTTTTGTTGTAATAAGGAGGTCGGTAAGCAGTAACATCAGCAACAGCAGTAATAGTGAAACCACAGCTTCATGGTAGTACCAGCTACCAAAATTTCCCGAACTACATTTACCTGATTCCTTTATAGCCAAGGATATGTAGGAAACCTTTGAAGCAGAGGTTCGGTCAAATCTTTCAAAAAATGCTTCACATGGAGTATTCAAACGGGCAAAAATTGCTCGTATCCGCTCACTTTGTCTTTGCACGAAAACGCTTCGTGTTTACGAGCAAAGAGAGGTAGCTGTGAGCACGTGATTTTTGCCTCACGCGAATCACTCCCAAAGAATTCAAAACAAAATAATTTTTTCTTGTTCTTGTGTACAATTTTGTGAATTTCCGTGATATTTTCAGCTATTATTTGCATTTATGTGTGCATGTTTTATTTGTTTAAATAAATGAAAAAAAAATACAAAAATAGGTTGCAAATGTGTCTGCGATTTGGTTTTACAATTCTTGAGTTAAGTAGTAAATTACTTGTTTTACAAAAATAAAAAAATCACAAAAGATAACGTACTTCGCATTTTAGTATTTAATGTCAAAATTGTGTGATTTTCTTTTAATTTGATATTTAATTATTTGTGATAATTACTACTTAAAATTAATTAGTATTTTAGGATAATTGGGTCGAGGTTAAATTTATGTTTGTATTTTATTCTAATTAGGAAAGAAAATTGAAAAGAAAAAGAAAATAAGAAGAGGAAAATAATTAGAGTTGAGTCAATTTGGTTCAGCCCAAAACAATCCATCCCAGGCCCAAATAATTTCGCCCAAAGCCAGCCCAATTCCACGCCCAACCCAGTCCGCCCTTCATAAAGCCAAAACAACGCCGTATGGAGGTCTTTTGATCTGAGCCGTTGATTTAATCCAATTGAACGGTCAAAAGTCTTCACCCTTACCCGTATTCAGCCCCGATCCGTTCCTTCAGAGACCGATCCGGTCTCAAGAGTGCCTAAACGATACCGTTTTATTAAGTGTATTGATCCAAGCCATTGATCCCATTTGATCGAACGGCCTAGAGTCAATCCCCACTCCAGTATATAACGGTCCAAATGAACCCATCCCCTCTCAGAATCCCTCCCCCTCCCCCCCACCGTCTCTCTCATCTCTAGAGAACATAGGTAACGCCACCATTCCTCCGTCGTAAACCGCCAGCTAAAAATCGCCTCCGCTGGCAGCCCAAATTTACACCATGTATTCACCTTAACCTCCCCATCTCCGATCCACCATTAGTCTCCCTCGAATCCTAGCCTAGCCTTTCGAATCTTCAAAAACCAAGCGGTTACTCCGCCGTGTCCGGTGGCATGTCTCCGTTCGCCTCCACCTTAACACCAAATGCTCCCCTCAACTTCCTCTTGCCCAGTCACCAACCACCTTCCCTCGAATCACCCTAGAACTTGTCGAATATCGATTTAAAGCTAGGAACCCTAGCGCCGCCACAAGATTCCCCGGTGGCGGCGTCGCCTGCCCTCAACCCCAAAATCACACCCTTGAACCTCCTTGACCCCCTCACGTCTAATCCACCATTAGTATCCATTGAATACCCCTCCAACTCCTTGAATATTGAATCAGAGGTTCACTCTTTTGGAGCTCAAACTTGAACCGGCACGTGATCGTTTTGACTCCAGTATTCAAGGGCTTTGGAGCCCTTTTTTATCGCGAAATAGCATCCATCCCTTGTTCTTGACAAAGAACAAGAGATTGGCACTATTTTGCGGTTTAAATTGGATGGGAGTCAGTATGGTTTGAAATTATTACGTAGGTTTCCTTCTTAACTTCGACTCATTTCTCTATTTTAGTTTCTTTTTCTTCTTCTTTTCTTTTTCTATGAACAACTTAGTTAATATGTGAACTAGGTCTTATTTGAATTGCTAATTGTGTGTTTGATTTTAGTTTTATTTTTGTTGCTAGTCAATCTTGGAAGTAGTTTTAAAAAAAAATTCGAACCTCCTAATTATCTCTCTTGTTTTCTGATTTTGGTAAAGAATACTGGACTTGAATTAGGTTTTGAGAATCCTTGATTAAAATTTGAATGAGTAACCGAGACCGGATTTGAATTAGTTATTTGGACTCATTAATATTGGTCAACTGGACCCCAGGTTCTGCCTGAACCATTTGAGATTCAGGGAAATGTCAGTCCAAGAGTTTGAAAGCCCCTATTTGATTGACCTTGGATCAACTTGACCCATGTTTTTGTCTGTTTTCATGAATGTGAATAACAGGGGTTTAAGGGGTAATCAACAGTCTTAGGGATTAATAATTAATAAAGGTTGCTAACAATGGCTAATGGGCACAATAGATATAAGCACTAAGTTAGTGGGATTGCAAAAGATGAAAGACAACTAATAGTGGAGACAACACTTGATGGTTTTAAGGGTTAAAATAGAATAATTAACTACCCACTAAGGCTGAAAATCAGGAGAAAAAGAGTTTGAAAGCTGATAAAAAGGGAAGACATCAAAAAAAAGGGAGAAGGAAGAAAAAGAGGCTCCAGCTCCTAATTTCCCTCTCAAAAATCCTTTTCTTCAGGTCTGAATTTCAGGTTTGAATTTCAAAATCTGAAGAGGTTCAAATTTGAAGTCATCTAGTTCTAAACCTTCTTTAGATCTTAACTTTTTTTACAAAAATCCAAAAACAAACAAAAAATACAGTAAAAAAATCCAAAAATATACTGTTACATTGGAGTTTTAGCTGGTTAATTTGAATTCCTATTGTTCTGGACTCAATTGCAAGTCATTTGGCGTTATATTCGAGTTATTTTGGGTGTTCTTAATTGCTGAAGGTTTTCTGGGGCTGCTAGGTTCAATTTCAAGTTTATTTGGGTTTATTCAAGTCGTTTATGGTTGACTTCCTGATTTTTGACTGATTTCAAACTTTTCCTGGATTGTTGAACTCATTCCTGGGCTTTGTGAAGTTGTATCGAACCTGCAATTGTCCTTGTTGCTATGTTTAATCCTGTTGTTTGATCCCTACTGCTACTGCCTACTGTTTATTGTTGCGGATATTTCCTTTTCTCATTTTTCAACACACTTCCAGGTACTTGCCTCAGCCTTAAATGATACTTGTGATTTTGAGCTAAATGTAATCAAGTTGGAAAAGAAATCGAAGAGCAAGCTGTGTTCCAGTTTGGTTTACATACATTTTCATCTTTGTGCTCATGTGGAATGTTATATCATATATGTTAATATCATATATGTTAATAAGACTGTTTGGACTGTTTGTAATCTAGCTTGTTCATTTAGTGTAGTGGCAATACTTTGAGATTCATACTACTCTTTATTTCTGCTGGAAGCTAGTAGGTCTATTAGCTTGTTCTTTTAATGAAATTATGCATGTTTAATTACGGGTTGAGACTCACACGTTTAAGGGATATTGATGGCTGTTGATCATACTCTGCATTAAGTAATTCAAATCAGTGATTATTTGTTTTGGAGTATTAGCTAGTGGTTGGCTTTTGAATATCACAGGCCAATAAGTCATAGAATGGATGTCTGATGCTTCTCTATTCCATAACAAAATTAAATCTGAAAAAAAAAACCTGCGCCTGTTTGGATTCAAATTTTATGTGTCTACATATATGTCAATAATTTGAGTCTAAATGGCCTCAATTTTTGAAACTAATCCTTTGTTCCCGAATCATCAGGCTATTTGTGTTTATCACTTTGTGTCTTGTATATGACAATTTACTGCCTTAATCTCACCTCCATAATAGCATGATGCTGAAATCAAAGAGTCAATGTTTAGTTGATAGCCATGCTAGTTAATCACCTTGAGCTTGCTCTTAAATTTTTAGAAATTATAGTGTTAATTCACTAGCCTCATGAATTTAGTTGTATGTTGACAGTCCTAGGCCAATCGTGGAGGCCCAACAGAGTTACTGATGATTGGACTTCATAGTACTATTTGGTAAATAATAGCAATTGAGGGTATTAAGTATTTAGGCCCTGTTAGGGACAAAAATAAATAGAAAATCGTAGTTCGCTTTAGGATTGGCCTTTAAAATAATAAATAAGATAAGCTTTGCTAAACAAAACACATAATTTGTGGGGCCCTTTTTATAAATGCTTTCATTAAAATACTTAGAATTCGGGATGTGCCGTTTAGCGAATTTCACGACTTTCCGCAAAGTTTATAATATGCTAGTCATTTAGGGTCGTCATTTAAAATTTTACCTTCCTAAATACGGTGTGCACATTTATGTGACCCAAGTCCAAATCTCAACGATGTCGAAATGTGTCAAAATCCGTGGGTACATTTATGTGACGTGGTTCGAGACGCATTTTCACAACGTTGCAAATTCCTTAAAATTAATTAAAAGTGGTAAATAATTTTAAAATTGTACTATAGGTTGAAACATGCATTAAAATCAGCCAGTAGGCTAATTATGATAGTTTAAGCGACTGTGCTAGAACCATGGAATCCGGGGGTGCCTAACACCTTCCCTCGGGTTAACAAAATTCCTTAGTCAGAATTTCTGGTTCGCAGACTTCACAAGGAAAGTAGAATTTTCCTCGATTTGGGATTTAAAATAAAACGGTGACTTGGGACACCAGAAACAAACCTATCCCAAGTGGCGACTCTGAAAAAAATTGAATAAATAATCTCATTTCGAATAATGTCACTTAAATTGGAAAAACTCCCTTATACTTTATCCTTCGGGTTAGGTGTGTAAAAAGGAGGTGTGACACCCCTAAACCGTGAAACTAGGCTTCGATGATCTGTCGTAATCTTCGGCTGGTGAATTCCCGTCTGATTCTCAATCCTTATTCGACTTGTAGTGACCGCAAGGCTTTCACCATCAAGCCTTTCTCCTTTTGTTCTTTCTCTCAACTCACCGTCGCCTTATGGTGCCCGTAAAGGTTTTCACCAATAAGACTCTCTCATTTTTGAATTCTCTTAACTTTCATCGCCTTGCGATACCTTTGAGGGCTTTCATCTATAAGACTCTCTCATTTTTCATTTCCCTTGTTTGGACCGGAGTGTTGCCCCTGATATGATTCACTTCTACTTGCTCGCCTTGGCATCTCTCGAAGACTGATCGGAAGGTCTTTCTTTGGACCGTAATGTGGGATTTTGGATAGGGTTAGAAAGAAAGGGTATTAAAGGCTCAAAACAACTCATCTGGGTTCAAGATTACTACTTTCGGAATCAAATTTCTTACAACAACCACAACTTCTACCACAGTTTCTTACTTGTGGACTTTTGGATTTTATTTTGATGAGACCGAAGCGTAAGGCTGCCTACATATCCTTAGAAGGAATAAGGTCGAACGTAGTTCATGTCATAGGAATTGCTTTAGTGTTGTGATTTTCTCTTTTCTCTTTTTTTTCTCGTTCTCTTCTTTTCTTTTCTTTTCTTTCTTCCTTTTCTCTTTTTATTTTTTTGTTGTTTTTTATTTTTATTTTTATTTTTTCTTCTTCCCCTTTTTTCCTCTCTCTCTTTCATTCTTTTCTTTTCTCCTTTTCCTTTACTTATCTTTCACGCTTGTGTTTCTGATTTTTCCCACTGATTCCAAAAGAGGGGTACTAAAGAAAATAAATAAGGCTCAAAGGGGTAACAAAGGATAAAGTGTTTAGATAGCAGAACAAAATGCATTCGTCATTCCAATCTTCAAAACATGCCAAGTACAAGCAACACAGTTAAACAAACCACCGAAAACATTCGTAACATCTTTTGATTGTACTAGATTTGATAACCATATCAACACATTCGCCTTCTACATCTGTTGAATACAAAGCACCACTGGACAACACTTTCACGCCCCTTACCATGAACGACCCCTATCAATTTGGGCAAACTTGCTGTTAGCTTCAACCTGATGCGGCATGATACATTTCAATAGGTTTTCTTTATGTTCTATTTGCCCCAATTTCACATACTTCGAGGCTTGAAGTGATCTCAAAGTGTCCAAATCTGTTCTTATTTCCCTCAAATGCCCCTGTCATCTTCAAATTTGTTTCAATGCTTCATGACTAAACTACTTTTTGAGCCCATGCTGAGAATTACACATGCTTGTCATGTCACCAGAGCCAACAGGAAAAGAATTGTAGAAAGAAAAGAGAACTAAACAAAAGAAAATGACTAGAAATAATAGAAAATAGGAAATTGCATTAGACAGATGGTGAAACGGTTCGAACGAGATAAGAAAATTAAACTAGGGTTACAACCCTGGAACAAAGCTAGGTAACACTAAACAAGTTTCTACGACTAAAGGAACTAGGTAAAATAAAATTATAGAAGGGTTTGGGTCACAAGACAATATCCAGATTACAATCTTGAAAATAACCCGGATAACGGAAATGACAACAAAATGAACCACCAAAACTCCTCCCTGGCTAACCAAGAAAATAGTGTCTTTCCAATCACCAAGCATGACATCTTAGCCACTAAGCTTCGTATCAATATTGCCAAGACCATTATCAACTTTAATCAACAAGTTTCCAAGAGGATTCGCATGCTCCCTACCACCGTCATTGACCACAACTACCCCTTCTTGAATCATTCTTTCTAGTTCCCTTTTCAAAGAGCGGCAATATTCAATGCTATGCCCCTGCACATTAGAGTGGTACATGCATCGAATAGAAGGATCAAAGCCTTTCGCATATAGGTCTCGATTATAGCCGAGGAGTGGCTCAATTAGTCCAGAATGCTTTAACTTTACAAACAAACTTGTGTAGGATTCTCCGATGGACATGAAATTATCTTTTGGCCTTTGTTTACCTCACTGCCTCAGTTTTATAGGATTGTTGGATGCTTGAAGATCCTGTGAAAGCACACGAGAATTTTAAGGTGCTGGTGCTCGCCCTAGGGAGTGACCTGGTGGTTGGACAGATGACCGGATGTTGTTCGGCGGATAATACTGGGGTGGCTTATGTGGAGTTTGGAGATGTTCACAGGGTCGGTATTGAGGCTGAAAGCATTTAGCAAGAACGACCACTGGACCCTGTCGCCGGTATGGCTCAGCGATATCTTTTCTACCAATGGGAAGACTATCCCGAGCAACTTGTTCGTTCCATCTAAGCCAAAAATCCTTAAAACCTTCCTTGCATTTCTTTTCCATCTGAGATAGGGAGGAGCGGCCTGGGACAATGTCTTTATTGTACTGAAAATATCGCACAAAATCTTGAGCCATGTCACCCGATGTAGGCCACTTACCGACATCTTGACGATTATGCCATTCCAAAGCTACCCCAGTCAGGATCTCACTGAAATACACCATCAACAAATCATTTTTCTCGCCAACACTTCTCATTTCACGGTAATAACCCCTCAGATGGGCTATCAGATCTCCAGCCCCATCATACAAGTTAAACTTTGGAAACTTTAAACCCCGTAGGCAGGCGAACGTCGGGGAACATACACAATTCTTTGCAAGACGTGTTAACCTGGTCTCCTATCCCTTGCATTTTTGTCACGACCCGGATTTTTTCCACCATCGGGCGTCGTAATGGCGCCTACTAACGGAGCTAGGCCAGCCAAACATTAAACACTCTCTATCCAACCTCAACAATATAATATTCTAACAACAATTAAATAGGTGCGGAAGTTTGAAACACATCACTACCCAAAATCTGGTGTCACTAGCTCATGGACTACTATAGAATACTACAAACAAGTCTGAATGAAAGAAAAATACATATGTCTGTTTCAGTACAATGAAAACAAACTGAAATAAAGGAAAAAGGACTTCAGCCTACGAACGTCAGCTAGGCTACCTCGAGAGTCTCTGGACTGAAGATAACTCCCAAATAGAAATCCTACTGCTGCTGCCCAAAAGCTGCTCCTGAATCTGTGCTCAAAGAAATGCACAGAGTGTAGCATCAACACAACCGACCCCATGTGCTGGTAAGTGCCTGGCCTAACCCCGGCAAAATAGTGACGAGGTTAGACCAGACTACCAAAGTTAACCTGTACAACCCTATATACATGTATACAATAAAAGGAAAAGAAATACCGAAACTAAACAGTTAAAAGGGAGGGAAACATGCTGTGGGGGAGTACAATTTGAATATAAAATTCAACAGCGTAATTAAGAAACAGGGCACACCAATAATTATCAAAGAATAAGAATTCAATAGTTGCACGGTATCACCCTTCTTGCTTTTACTCTCGTTCTCACCCAAAGAAAATGAATAAAATACACGGCATCACCCTTCGTGCTTTCCCTCACATGACTCTCACTTCATGGCACAGAATGACCCTTCGTGCAAATATAATCAAATCAGAGCACGGAATGTCCTTCCGTGCATAAACAGTCAAAACATAGCACGGAATGACCCTTCGTACAAATATAATCAAAAATAGCACGGAATGACCCTTCGTGCAAATATAATCAAAAATAGCACGGAATGACCCTTCGTGCGTTACACTCTTCCTCACCCAAACAGCAGTCACAACCAAACGGGCGAGAGAAAAATAGTCAATAATAAGAAATGTCCCGGCAAGGGAATAACACAATTAACAACTAAATCCCGGCAAGGGAACAACATCATTAGCTTTCACATCCCGGCAAGGGAAAATATTCAGTATATTTAACAATCCCGGCAAGGGATCAATCACAACTCCTTTCAATACTTTCATCTCTTACTCAATGGTATTTATCATTCGAGCCAACGCTCCAAAGTATTAATATTTCATGATTTATCCTCAAACTCTTCACATTATGTAGTTATCATTAATTAGCTTAGAAGAGTTCCAAATTATCTGAAAAACAAGTACAAACAAGGACCCTCGGTCATGCTAGACTCCGGTGTATAGATACTCGTCACCACACCTATATACCGCACTCGATCATTTAGCAAATAGCAATTTGTAATACTCTAATCCTATTCCCTCAAGCCAAAGTTAGATCAAATACTTACCTCGAACCGGTACAAAAATCACTATGAAACGATGCCCTTGCTACGAGTATCTGACTCCGAGTGGCCCAAATCTATTCAAACCAATTACATATTGTAAATAACATCGCAAGTAACCAATTTCACTATTAAGATTAAAGCTAAGGCGCGAAAATAGGTAAAATAACCAAAACGCCCCTCAGGCCAACGTCTCGAAATAGAATAATTTACACATTTTCAGAAACCTCGTACTCTCATGAGTCCAACCTTGTAAAAATCTCCCAAATCGAAGGTCAAATGCCCCCTCAAAACCCAAGAGTTTAATCAATGAACTTTCACCCAATTTCTTCCATTTTTTATTCTAAATTCGAATTTAAAAGATGGATTTAACCACTAAATGATGGATTATAGCTAGAAAGGATCATAGAAACGTTACCCTGTGATTTCCTCTTCAATTTCCACTCCAAATCGCCTTCTCCCGAGCTCCCAAATAATTTTTCAACTTTTGAAATTAAGCCTCAAAAAACCCTTATCATAACAGTGATTTCCGCTTTTGCGGTCCAGGGACCGCTTCTGCGGTCCCGCTTGTGCGAAAAATCAACCGCATTTGCGGTTTAACTAAAGTCCCCAGGGACCGCTTTTGCGATCCAGGACCGCTTATGCGGTCACCGCTTTTGCGGGATCCCTTCCTCTTCTGCGGTCCAAGCCCATCTCTTCACTGACCGCTTATGCGACCACAATGTCGCATCTGCGGAACCGCTTATGCGGATCCTTTTCCGCAGATGCGGAAACAACAGAAGCAGAAAAATAGATTTTTCCAAAGATGAGAAATGCAATCCGACACCTATCCAAAACTCACCCGAGCCCTCGGGGCTCCAAACCAAACATGCACACAACCTCAAAAACATTCTACGGACTTGCTCGCGCGATCAAACTGCCAAAATAGCATCAAAATCAAAGAATAAAACCCCAAAACTCAAAATTTTCATTTCAAAGTTCATAACTTCTAACTTTGGCTATTTAGGTCCGAAACACGTCAAATGATGTCTGATTTCGACCAAATTTCACAGAAAGCGCTCAACGCATATTTAAGACCTGTACCGGGCTTCGGAACCAAAATACGAGCGCGATACCTATATTTTCTAACTCATTTTCATTTCTATTTTTCCTTAATAATTTTAGAAAATAATTTAACAGAAAAATTCTTTTGCCGGGGTTCTGGACCTCGGATTTCGACTCCGGACACATGCTCGAGTCCCATATTTTTCTACGGACCTTCCGGAACTGTCAAATTACGGATCCGGGTCCATTTACCAAAAATGTTGACCAAAGTTAACTATATCAATATTAATATCAAAATTCTTCAAATTTTTCTCATAATTCACATATTTTAGCATAAAAACTTTCCGGCTTCGCGCCCGGATTGCGCACGCAGATCGAGTTAACCACCATCAAGGTTTCTAAGGCCTCGGAAGCACGGAGAAAGGGAGAAATACGGTTATGACCCTTTGGGTCGTCACAATTTTCTTTAAGGATTGTTCTACGCCTTTCAGCTTCATGGATATCTCATCTCGCCCTACTTTTCCTGTAACCTTTTTATTTTTAGCATGAAGCTCATCCCGAGGGCTCTTCTTGTATGAATCAAGAACCTTGTGGGCGACCTTTAAGGGGTAATATTGTGCATCACAAGCTTTGAGTGGGTATTCATTGTTGGATATGATAGGAGGGCAATTTTGAGGAGAGGTAATTGGAGGAAGAGTGATGGAGATACTGGGTGATTGGGAAGTACCAAAGCTTGGATAAAGGTAGCATCTAAGAAGCCAAGTAGTGGTGGGGGTGGTGCCTTCCCATTCATCCAGGCCTGATACAAGTCCGTCATGTGTTGTCTCAACATCATTGCCTCATCAGCCAAACCAGTGTTCTGTTCAATCAACTGCTTTCAGGCACCCGTATCCACCAACCCAGTTCTGTCGTTGTCTGCCATTGCCTTTTGTCTTTATGTTGTAGAGAAGAGTTACCACTTCAAGAACCACAAACCAACCACCCTTCTGCTATGAGTACAATAAAATAAAGTCATCACGTTAGCGTTAGGCATTTAACAACTAAAAATATCACATTTAATGCAATGCACCTAGCCACAGTTATCGGTTCTAACATGATTTTGAGGGCATGAAGGTCATATGGCATCATCCCAATTTGTCCATTTGAATCTTCTCTTTTCTTTTCTTTCCTCGCACTTCTTAGCTCGCTCATTTTCTTTCCCTTTTTTCTTTCTGATTATCGCTCTTTTCTTCCCTCTCATTTCTCACATCCCATAATTTCACCATCTTTTTCTTCTTCTTTTTTTTTCTTCTTTTTCTTGTCTTTCTTTTTTCTCTAAATAAAAAAATAATTCGATCGAACCTTACGTAGGTTGCCTACGTATGATGACCCTATATGAATCAGATCTTTGCGTAGTTCTGGAAGATCGGGAATAAAGTAAACAAACTAACATTCTCATTTTCTTTTCTTTTCTTTTCTTTTTTTCTCTTTCTTTTTTATCTCAATGACTACTATGATGAGATAAGGAAAATAAAAGAAACAAATCTATTTTTTGGACTTTTCTAAACTTAATGTCCTATAACCTATTCTAATCTCAAGCTTAACGAGCATGTTTTTTTTTCCTTTGAAAAAAATACTCTATTAAGGAAAAACTCTAGAAGAGAAAGATATTTTTTGCTTCTTTTTTTTTAAGAAGAAAATCTAAAGAATAAACCACAGAAAATTATTTTGGATTTTCATTTGATATCCTAATGCAAGATTTCGAAACAAGCAATGAAGAAGATAAAGCAAAATATTTTTGGATTTTAATTTTGATTGCCTAAAGAAAAAATTCTAATGATAAACAAAGATAAAGTATGTTTTTTTTTCTATGTACAATAGCCTAAAGTTTCTGATGAAAATAATTTTTTTTCTTTTTCACTAATTTCCCAAGAAACACCTCAAAAGAAAATCTTTTTGGATTTTAGAATTAATACCTTAAAGAAAAGGTACTAAAAGAAAATTTTCTTTTTTTTTTTTGAATTTTTAGTCCGAATATACTAAAGGGAGTATAAAACAATTTTTTTTAAAAAAAAAATCAAGATACTAATTTCCTAAAATAAAACCAACTCAAACTTTCTTTTCTTTTTCTTTTTCTTTTTCTTTTTTTTTCTTTTAATTTCTAGGAGTAGTATTTTTAAAGAAAACTCTAACGGAAATATAAAAATACAAAATATATTTTTTTGGATTTTTGAATTACACCACACCTTGTCAAATATAAAATAACAGTACAATAACAAAAAACCTAATATTACTGTACAAAACTAGAAAGTAAAGACCACATAAAAAAATAGACTCAAAACATCAAAAGAAAAATCTCCTTAAGCAACTCCTGAATGCAGTGATCCTGGGGTATCTGTCACGCTCAAACTCCGGTAAGTAAATCCACACCTGTATGAGAAAACTTAAACCAACACTATGTGAGAGAATAACATTCCCTACTGAACACATGCAAGACATGATTGAGACTATTTTTGAAAAATGACTTATTTAGCCAAAATGTGGCGAGAAGTGTGCAAAGCCAAGAACCTAAGATTTACTAGGAAGACCGGACCCTATGTGGGTTGCCTACATATCATGCCCCGAAAGACAAGAATCAGGTATGCGTAGTTCGGGCAGATTGGATACTGTTGGGAACAACTAATTTAGAGAAAACATATTTTTTTGCTTTTTCTTGAAAAATGATGGAACATGTAAAAATCTTTTTGGAGTTTCTTTTTCCCTTTTTTTGATTTTCTGATTTTCGGAAAATGATGAAAAAGTGCAAATTTTTTTTTTTTGAATTTTCAAGCTATCTTTTTTTAACTACCTAATTGGGCCCAACTCGCTTTATCTTCACACTTCACTCTCTTTTTTTTTCTTTTTTTATTTTATTTTTTCATTTGCCCTCAACTATCATTGGTCTTCCATCCCTTTTACCCTTGAATAAATGCAACATGTGGCACATAGGATGCATCAAGATGGTCTGTTATTTTGGGTGCACTTGTCCTAGACGGACCCAACCCCTATGTTGAGTCCCCTAAGTCAAATGCACGTGATGCAACAAATGCTCCTACCAGGGATTCGACATGAGGTTAAGTTATTCTAGGTTTAAAAACCTGGGTTTATTGTTCTAGACCTGGCTTACCTGAGCGGACAACTCGAGTCGAGGGGGGGCGGCGTACCGGAAATACAGAAGCTTCACCGGCCTTGCAATTTATCCGAACCTCATTCTAAATTTGGGAATTGACTCTAACAGAAGAGAAGCTACATGAAGTGCACCCTTCTACATGATCCAGGCCCAAACATGTAACAAAATCAAATAAAGCCAAATATAACAAGTTATCTAAGTTCGAATTCTGAACCCTGAACCGAAGTTCTGGGTTCTTCTCCCCAGCAGAGTCGCCAGAGATGTCACACCTCCTTTTTCACTACACCCCATAAAAGGGTATAATAAAGGGAGTTATTTTCAACTTGAAGTGACAATCGAAACAGGATTTATTGTTTAAAAGATTCAGAGTCGCCACTTGGGAGATTTATAGTGTCCCAAGTCACCGGTTTAAAATCCCGAATCGAGGAAAAGAATGACTCTGTTAAATAGTCCGCGAACTAGAAATTCGGGTAAGAAATTCTGTTAATCTGGGAGAAGGTGTTAGGCATTCCCGAGCTCCGTGGTTCTAGCACGGTCGCTCAACTGTTATATTCGGCTTAATTATCTGATTTTAATAACATTTGAACCTAGGTGCATTTTAAACTTTTAACCGCTTTTATTTATTTTTTAAGGAAGATTTAACGTCGTCTAAAACATGTCTTTGGACCGCGTCACATGAAATGCACCCGCGATCCTAAACACATCTTATTCAACATTTTAATGATTTGGATTTGGGTCTCATGAAATGCACACCCGAGTTTAGGAAAGTAATATTATTAAAGTACGCGCCTAAAGCAACTACGCATTTTTAACTTTGCGAGGACCATGGATAATCCAACTAATGACACCTCGATTCTAATTTCAAAAGATCGTAATTATGTCACGCGAACGTGTCCACAATCACAATAATATATGAGAACTATTAATTACTATTAGGCTTTGGCTTTTCCCAACTACCATGACCCAGATCCATTTTGCGAATCTTCATTCAAACCATCCACACAAAACGGACATCCAAATCTCAATGATTTTAACAAGCATGAGAGGCTATGATACCCGTCACTACACAAAATTTCTAACCTACTAAATGACGTTTGAGGCTAAATTGAAGAACGACAATTCGCAACGGAAGACTTTCAGCACTTTATCTTCCCTTGTTTTTTTTCCTTTTCTTTTGACAGAGAATCAATTTTCTAAGCCCAAATATACACTTATTTTAGAAGAATCATCTTGAAAATAACCAATCAACCAAATTAGTACTAATGCATCAACTCAAAACTTTAAAGAAAGAGAAAGAAAACCATCACAGCTAACATAATGGATAAATACAATACTCTTAATGACTTAACCACCAATGACATTTACAATCCACTTGATAAACCTATTGACTGTGTTTTTTTTAAAAAAAAAACATGAAAAGAGATTCATAATAAAAATGACTAATTCAACCTTTCCCACAATATTTTTTGAATGCCAAACGAGGGACTAAGTGTAATAGAACAACATAACACTGGGACGACGGAACAAAATCGAATGAATGATTGGATCAAACTAAAATCAAAATAGCAACTTCACTAGAGTCATAACGAAGATGCGAAAACTAAGAAGAATGAGCCAACATCATATTTAAAACCACCCATAAATTGAGCTATAACCAAAGAGAAAGAGAAGAGTATGGACCTTCAATAATCTTACAATTGACGAAAAAATTGCAGCAAATTACAACGGACAAGATACCACAGCTACGAGCGAGATCCAAAAATCGCGATCGAATCGTACGGATCACGGACTACGCCTCAAGTGGACCTCAATTAGCGGACAAAAAACATAGCAAATGAACTCCACTCACTCTCAAAAACCTTAGAAGCTTCCCGTCCTTGAAATTAAAACTACAAAGAGGAGATGGAATAGTTTTTTTTTTTTATATCTTTTTCTTAAACATGAATCCTACTAAAAAAAATAGAAACCCTTTTTGTATGTGTGTTTTCTGGAATGTTTGAAGAAGATAATAAAGATAAGGATTAGGGTAATTGTTCACGAAGAAGATGTGCTGGGGGAAGGTCCCTTTGTCATGTAAAGGGCGCTCCAATTTTTTTAGGTGTGTAGTTACTATTATAGAGGTATGGACCTAGAGATTATGAGATAGGAAATTGGCCAAAGACTAAAAAAAATAGACTACAAGATTTATAAAAACAGGATAAACCAACCTAAAAGTAATTCCTCCTTCTAAAATTATGTACAATTAGAATATAAAAATATAAAATAAATTTTAATTAATTGAACTAAACTATAGAATATAAAACTATTTTTTGTGTTTTCAAGATTATATAAAAATAAAGATAAGATACTATTTTTGTATTTTTTTAAGATTAAAAATGACTACAAAATATTAATGAACTTATTTTGTAATTTTTTATTTTCTTGTAATAAAATAAAGTAAAATAGTAAAAATCAGTTAAAAATAACGCTATTAGGCCTAAATTAAATTTTATGCTAAAATATAAAAAATCTTGGGAAGGGTCAAAAATCACATGTCTGCAGCTGCCCCTCTTTGACTAGAAACGCGAAGCATTTTCGGACAAAGAACGACTAGACAAGTATTTTGACCCGACCCTTATTTAAAGAGACCAAAACTAAGAGAAATGGGGAATGTGACCGAGCCCTGGTATCTGAGCTGCCTACATATCCTTGGTTATAAAGAAATCAGGCCACGTGTAGTTCAGAAATGAGTGCGATGGAGTATGCCAAGGTGGAGAGCCAGTCGAGATGCCGTTACGCCGAGGTTCTGATCTGCGATCTTGTTATTACATCCAAATCAAAAGAAATGAAAAGACTAACTAAGCCTGTCAAGATACCACAGCTACGAGCGAGATCCAAAAACCGCGATCGAATCGGACGGATCATGGACTACGCCTCAAGCGGACCTCAATTAGCGAACAACAAACAAAGCAAATGAACTCCACTCAGTCTCAAAAACCTCAGAAGCTTCCCGTCCTTGAAATTAAAACCAGAAAGAGGAGATCGAATAGTTCTTTTTTTAATATCTTTTTCTGAAACATGAATCCTTCTAAAAAAAACAGAAACCCTTTTTTGTATGTGTTTTTCTGGAATGTTTGAAGAAGATAAAAAAGCTAAGGATTAGGGTAATTGTTCACGAAGCAGACGTTCTGGGGGAAGGTCCCTTTGTCATGGAAAGGGCGCTCCGATTTTTTTTAGGTGTGTAGGTTCTATTATATAGGGGTAGGGATTAGGTTAGAGGTATGTGCCTAGGGATTATGGACTAGGAAATTAGGCCAAAAAAAAATGGACTACAAGATTTATAAAAACGGGATAAACCAACCTAAAACTAATTCCTCCTTCTAAAATTATGTACAATTATAATATAAAAATATAAAACGAATTTTCATTAATTAAACTTAACTGTGGAACATAAAACTATTTTTTGTGTTTTCAAGATTATATAAAAATAAAGATAAGATACTAATTTTTTTTTTTAAAGATTAAAAATGACTACAAAATATTAATGAACCTATTTTGTAATTTTTCGTTTTCTTATAATAAAATAAAGTAAAATAGTAAAAATTAGTTAAAATAATGCTATTAGGCCTAAATTAAATATTTACATGCTAAAATATAAAAAATCTTGGGGAGGGTAAAAAATCACATGTCTACAACAACGTGCTCGGTCTTCATAAAGAAGTATTTATGCCAAAACTTGCGACTTGCCCGGTCAACCGTCCTGACTACTTAACCTTTCGTGCTACGAAGCCTTAAATGTACCATGGTACCCCTAAGGAAGTCATGCGTGAACAAGTGCAGAATGTGGTGGATAGAAACGATGCACTCCGCCAACTCTGCATACTTGGTCAGTAGCAGAACCACCTTGAGCGTGTATGGCGAAAGTTGTGCTGGGCAAAATTGGTAGAATCTACAGAGTTCCTCCGCTAAGGGGAAGAGAGGGAGAGTATAGCCAATCATAAAAGGGTACTCATAGAAATCGCAGTGCCCCGGTCTGTGAAAGTCCGCGCAATCACTCCCCGCTGGAACCATTTATGTATGGGCAGGAATGTCGTACTTTACACGAAGGGCATCAAGATGAACCTGCTTAGTCTCAGAAAATATGGGGTTCGGGGTGGATGGAGGATCTTTGAGGAAGTCACTCCGAGACAAAGGGTGTCCCGATAGTAAATCCCCCACCGTAAGAGGGCTGTCACCCTCTTCTACCACCATAACCTCGCTGTCAGAAGGAGGCATCGTGGACGACGGGGCGGTTTTAGGAACCTCTTTATGAGAATGACGAGACCACGACATGATATCATTCAAAGGCATATCAATGAGGAAAAATAAAGTAGAAGCTTCAGGTGAGGAACGAAAGAAGAAACAGAAGGATATGAGAGCAAATGAGGAAGAGTGAAAGAAGTTTTCAAGAGAGAAATGGCTAAAGTTCTTCATAAAAACAAATCCCCACCTATTTATAGGGTTGGGTGGCGCCAGAATCAAGGCGGTAGGTCTAAAAGCTGCGCAAGAATCAAAGCAACAAGCTGTCAAATCCTTGCTTCGAAAACCTGCATAATGATGACGCACGTGGAGCTCACATCATTTCCCGGTGAAATGTACCACCCAGTGTTTTGCTAAACGTATTGACCATCCCCCGTTAGCCATGTCGTAACGTTTAAACAGGTCAAATTCCTCCAAGAGAGTGCGTGAAGTCCGTTTATGGAGGACGCGTCGGTTCGCAACACTGACAAGCAGAGGGACTAACTGTATGGGTCCAAATTTGACCAACTACGGCCTATGACAAGTACGATAAACGATCGGGTACCTTCGAGTCGACGTCCCGAAAAAGGTGACCTTAAGACAAAAGAACAGGCTGTACAACCTTTGTAGTATTGTAAGCCCATTAGGGGATATTGAGAATGTTCCATAGAATATATTTAGTAGTTTGTTTCTGATAACTTAGATGAGTCTCTCTCTAGTATATAAGGGGGACAAAGAGCTTTGTAAAAGGGGGAAAGAAAAAACGGTGTCAAAAAGGAAAACATTAGTTGAGAACGAGAGAAAATCTATTTGACGATCATATGTTCATCACTTACTTTTTCTCGTATTTACTATACTCAACTAAGATTTACTCCTTCATTTTTCGATTGATTTGTTCAAAAATGTTTTTATATCTTTTGAGTCAAAGATTATGTAACCTTTAGGCTATTGGTTCATTTGAACTGCTAT
>MU688671.1:89144-104006 GCA_026770625.1 Nicotiana glauca | reverse complement strand
TATATATATATATATATATATATATATATATATATATATATATATATATATATATATATATATATATATATATATGCATGAATTTATTAAAATCTCAACAAATATAATATTTGATCTCATAATTTTAGTAGTATAATTAGTTTAATAATAAAAATCTGAAATATTAAACCAATTAAAAATAAGCTTTGGATTCGCCTCTTTAATCATGCTTACCATAACCGTGGGTAGGGTGTGCTCCTTTAATTTTAGGAGAACAAAATATTTGAAAATTTTAGTAAATTAATTTTTCCCAAATGGATGTTATTCCACTTTCCAAATTGATTGAGAGTTGAGACATCTCATGATCTGTTACTATATCTTACCTTCCTTTGTATTTCCACCGCTACTACTTAGATTCACTGAAATTGGACAAAATCGTTCTAAATCTTGGCACGAAAAAGTATTATTTGTCTTCTTGTGTTAGCTGTCTACTTATTGATTTTCTGTTTTGAGTTTTTTATGTAGTGGTCGTTTAAAAGATATTAACATAATTAAATCAATTATTACATAATTAATTATAAGTAGATTTATGAGAAATATTAATTGATAAACTTATAAAAATAATTTAAAAAATATTATGATAAGTTAAGCTGCATTGATATATTAAAAAAATTAGGCTTCTATTATATATAACTTAATTACTATTATATGCAGTGGCGAAGCCAGAAAATTCAATAAGGGTGTTCAAACATTTCCTATTAGACTATGTAAGGGTATTCAAAGTATATTATTAATCAATAACAAGTCATAGTTTACCTTATACGGAATATAATTTTTCGGCGAAGGGTGGTAAGTTGATCACCTTTGAATGCATGTAGCTTCGCCCCTGATTATAACCATCCTAACGAGTAGGGGTGTACATAGGTCGGGTTAGTTCGGATTTTAGAATTATCAAACCAAACTAATTTTGTCGGGTTATTAAATCTAAAGACCAAACCAAACCAATAAAACTCGGATTTTTCACTCTCGATTTTTCTCGGGTTTTCTCGGGTTTTCGGGTTATTCGGATTTTTTCGGATTCTTTTTCCCGGTAAAATCTTCGTAGAACTAAACATATAAATTGTGCTCAAAATATTTATCTTTAATCCTAGTAAGATACAACTACATAAAGTATTTTCCAAGAAAATAAGTACAAAATATGAGATATGTCATGGCATTATCCTAAAATATTCAACAATAAAGTCAATAAAATTATGCAATATGAATATTCCTAAATAAAAAGTCATAATAAAAGTAAACATAATATAAAAGTGCTAAATCATGCTAAAATAAGTAGACTAAAAAGAGATTATTAATTACATGACTAAATGCTAAAGAAAAAATAAAAATAGGTTATGCATTTTTATCTAAATTGTTGTAAAAAAAATAATATATATTTAATACATTCCCGTTCGTAGTATTGAATTGAATGTCTTTTGTTAGCATTAGTATTGATTTGATTTTGGTTTGGGCTTTTGTTAGCATTATTTAATTTAATAATGTTAATGGCTATAAAACTTATTGAAACATTTACAAGTTCTAAGTCCAGCCTTGAAATAATACCTTAAAAGGTAATTATGAATCTTTTTAAGAAATATTTATAAATTACATCATAATAAGTATATTTATATATTAAATATCTAAAATTTCTATATATATAATGTTGGGTTGGTTTGGTTTCGTTTTGATTTTCTTTAGTTAAAACCAAACCAAACCAATTATGGTCGGGTTTTTTCTTCCAACACCAAACCAAATCAAACCAAACCATGGTCGGGTTTTTTTTTCGGTTTGACTCGGATTATCGAGTTGGTGCGGTTTGTCGGTTTGCTTTGTACACCCCTACTAACGAGGGTAGCAAAGTTTGTTTATGTGCCTTAACCGTCCATCGTTTTTCACGTTTTTTTTCTTTCATTTTCATTTATTCATGCTTATTATAACTTGTTGTCCACTTCTCTTTTCTTGTCTCCGTTTTCCTTTTGGGTGGATGGTTACTAAGTTTCTAAATGAATTAAGTTTATAAAACTGCGCGAGAAAATTCGAAATGGATAAGAGAAAATTAGGGTCGGCTCAACAAGATTGGAGGTCTAAGGTCAAAATTTAATGGGATGCCTTTTTTGAAACATAACTTTTATATATATTTTTATTTGATGCATATTTTTTCTAACTTATTAAGATGCGAAATGGACCTTGGTTATTAAAATATTTTCCTTTTCTACTTTGAACTACTCAATATTTAGAAAAAAATTACTTATAAATTTATTACTATAAAAATTGGGCTCCGCTTTCAAGGATTGTGATGGAATAGACATAATGCAACATACCTTAATCATATATTTCGGGTTCGAGCCTTATGATTTTTATCCTATTAGAGTGCACTTTCACTTTTACTAAGCCTTATATAGTGCAAATTCAAATTAATCGGAACTTCAATGTGAAAACCAAATATGAATAAAAAATAAAAAATAAAATAAAAATATTGGAGCCCCTAAAATTTTGAGGTAAGCAATTGCTTTAGTTGCTTGATCCTTTAGCCGCCCGGGAGGGGATACTATAATTTCTTGAAAGCATTTATTGCCTAGGTACTACTTTTCTTTCATTTTCTTTCGTCAAAATTGTAGTAATTTAGAGCAGGAATTTCAATAATAACACTACTTAAATATTATTTAATTGACTTGAGTCGTGCTGGGCACTGTCCTAAGAAACTATTTCAGTAATGTGAAATGTTTCCTCGGGATTAAACAAGTATATCTCTAATTTATTTAGAGAATACAGGAATCAACAAAATATTAAATTACAAACTCAGCTAGCTAGTAGGAAAAGTAAATGAGAAAGGAAATAATTATATTTAATATTGGACAACAAAGGAAGAAAAGAGGCGTGAAATGAAAGGAGAGAAATGATGTTTTTGCTGTGTGAAATTGACTTAAGGGAAGACCCTTTTTTAGGCAAAAAAGCTTAAGGCTTTTCTTGCCATTTGTTGTGACGACCCGGCTGGTCATCTTAAGAATTAACGCCCGGATCCCTTATTAACTGTTTTTCCCGCGTATATTTTTGCTATTTTGAATTGTTGGAATATTCTGTTTTGAGTTTCGCGGAGTTTTGAGACACTTAGTTCCTAAATGAGAGATTAAGTGTTGAAAATTTGACCGTAGTCAGAAAAATATGAAGCCTCGAAATGGAATTCTGATGGTTCCATTAGCTCCGTTAAGTGATTTCGGGCTTAGGGGTGTAATCGGATTATGTTTTAGAGGTCCGTAGCTGATTTAGGCTTGAAATGCCGAAAGTCAAATTTTTGAAGTTTCTGGTCTGATAGTGAGATTTTGATCCGAGGGTCAGATTGGAATTCTGGAAGTTGGAGTAGCTCAGTAGTGTTGATGTGGCGTGTGTGCAAAATTTCAGGTCATTCGGACGAGGTTTGATATGCTTTTTGATCGAAAGCATATTTTTTAGAGTTTTGGAGTTCTTAGGCTTGAATCTGTATTTGATTCGTCGTTTCGACGTTGTTTCAGGTGTTTTAAGGATTGGTGTAAGTTTGGACAGTGGTATTAGACTTGTTTGTATTTTTGGTTGAGATCCCAGGGGCCTCGGGATGGTTTTAGACGGTTGACAGAAGAATTTAGGAGTTGTTTGAGCAGCTTCAGCTGCTGGTTTTCTATCATAACCATACCTGCGGTTCGGTCCCGCAGGTATATAGCCACAGAAGCAGCATATCCATTACAGAAACGGAAATGGGGTGGATCATCAGGAGCCACATAAACGGGCAATATACCGCAGAAGCGGTACCGTATCGGCGTGAGTGGGGTCGCAGGTGCAGAAGGCTGGGTTTAATGAGAAGTTGCAGATGCGACCATGTCCTCGCAGAAGTGGGACCGCATCCCAGTGCCGCAGAAGCGGAATAACTGGGCAGAAGCATATAAATTCTTGCCTTCTCGAAATTTAGCTATTTTGACCTCTTTTCAAACTGGAATATGCCTTGGGAGCATTTTAAGGGACATTTTCAAAGGAGTTCATTGGGGTAAGGTCTTTGGTCCCTAAACTCGTTATTGAAGTGATTTTTATCATTATAAGCATGACAATTTAAGGAAAATTAGTGGTAATTTGGGGGTTAGAGTTTGATTAATTAGAGACCTTTGAGTGATGATTCGAGGGATCATTTGAGGTTCGATTTTGGTACTTTTGGTATGACTGAACTCATGAGAGTACGAGATTTCTAAAAATATAAATTTCACCCGATTCCGAGGCATGGGCCCAAGGGGCATTTTGGTTATTTTATCTAATTTCGCGTATTAGCTTAGAATCTAATTGTAGAATCAGTTACTTGAAGTGTTATTTACATTATGTAATTGAATTGAATAGATTTTGGCCATTTGGAGTCGAGTACTCATGGCAAAGACGTGGTTGCGAGTTGGTTTTGAGCTGGTTTGAGGTAAATGTCTTGCCTAACTTTGTGTGGGGGACCTTCCCCTTAGGATTTAGTATTATTGATAATTGAAATTCCTTGTACGTGAGGTGATGAGTGCGTACTTGTGCTAATTAGTGAAAATCTAGTTTTCACAAAGTAATTACTAGTATGTTTCATTTCCTGTTTTTATTACTTTCACTATTAAGCGTATTGTTAGCTTTGAAAAATATGTCTAAGTGAATTAATTGCTTTATTTGCTCAAACTGCGGTACATGAATTTTGTGCGGCATGCTAGGCTCGAATTACTTGATTGCCTTAATATGAAATTTGATATTTCTGAATATTTTCCTATTGATGTTGTGTATTTACATGGGGACTACGGATGTGGAATTTCGGTAGCTCCCCTTTGTCTGTTTATATTTGGGATTATGGATGT
Organism: Nicotiana glauca; assembly: GCA_026770625.1. Lineage (NCBI taxonomy): Eukaryota > Viridiplantae > Streptophyta > Magnoliopsida > Solanales > Solanaceae > Nicotiana > Nicotiana glauca. The sequence goes on along the minus strand of MU688671.1, from coordinate 99,150 downwards.
GGGATTCCGATAGATCCCCTTGCACAGTTACATGGAACTACAGGACTGCACCCGGTAGATTCTCCTAGTACTGAGTATTTATATTTGGGATTACGAACGGGATTCCGATAGATGTCCGCACACTATGAGTTGGACTACGGGACGGTATCCCGGGAGATCTATTGGATATATATATATATATATTGGGGCTACAGGACGGTATCCTAGAATATCCTCGATTGTTATTATTTGGTCTGAGTTGTATTTCCTTCTGTAATAGTTGTTGATGTCCTTTATATCTTGTGTTACTTTTACTACTATACTTAATTATACTGTTCTGTCCTACACTATTGAACTTTATATTTTATTTAACCTCAGTAGGGACCTGACTTTTCTCGTCACTACCCGACCGAGGTTAGACTTGGCACTTACTAAATACCACTGTGGTGTAATCATGCCCTTTCTACGCATATTTTTCATGCGCAAATCCAGGTATTTCGACTCAAACTTACAATCCTTGAGATGAGGTGACCCTTCAGAGACTTTGAGGTATATCTGCTGCATCCACAGACCGAGGAGTCTCTCTCCATTCTCTATTGTAGTTACACCCTTTCTGTATTTACTTTGTTATAGACTATTCTGGAGTTAGAGCAGTATGTAGTATCCTTAGATTGTGATTTCATAAGATTCCTGGTTTTGGGAAAAGTATTACTTTTGAGAATTGATATTGTGTATGCCGAGCGGCACTATTAAATATTATTTTATTCACTATTTTGGTTTTTATTATTTTCTTCCGCAAATTAATTTATTTTCCCTATTTTTAGGCTTAACTAGTAATATCAATTAGGTACCGTCATGATGGTTCACGGAGGGGCGAACTGGGGTCGTGATATTTGTCAAGTCTTTTGCCATTTGTTAAGTATGATTATCAAGACTTTCATGCATTTTGCTACATGGATAGACATTTTTCAACTTTATTTGCATTAATCTTGCTACATGGATGGACATTTGTCTGCCTTTTTGTAATATCACAACAATTCCCCCGCGTATTTTCAAAAAATTCATAAAGAGGAGTAAGATTTGTTGGATTTGCATGTCCAGATGCAATAGGTTTGGTGTCTTCTGGACAATGAACCAAACTTAGATCAATAAAATTTAACTCACAAAATTACTGGTGAATATAATATTTCTATGAACAAATAACTCTTATTGTGAGATAGAGATTTTATCAACCACATTTCTACCACTGGTAATTTTGATGTTCAACGCGGTTTTGCGACCAATAGGCCATGTGCGTGCTTGGTTATTCATGAGAGCTCTAGAGATTAGGCCAAAATCTCATAGGAGCGGCCCACTCCATCCTCATATAGGTGAATTCATGAAGTGTATATTGCTTTTAAATACACTATCCATAAGGACTATGAATTTCATTAAGAGTTATAACTCAACCTCTCAATTAATAGCAGTCAAGTACTCTCTTTTAGTGTATCAATACTAATATTGACTTGTTATTACCCATATGAACCTACTTCATGGGCTCCAATCACATAGGTTGGGTTACCATCTCTATTGACAACATGTCGGCCTTAACCCCATCTCTTTTGAGGTTTGAAGAAATAATTTTCTTCCCACGGTTTTAATCAGAGGATCGACCAAATTTATCTCTGACTTCACATAATCAATGGAGATTATTCCATCTCTCAACAATTGCTTTATGACATCATGTCTCAATTTTATGTGTCTACTTTTATAATTATATGATTTATTCTTTGCAATAGCTATTGCCTCTTGACAATCACAATGTATAGACATAAGAGGCAATACGTCCTTTATTAAAGGGATATTAGCTAAGTAGTTTCTTAGTCACACAGCCTCAGAACCAGCTTACTCCAGAGCTACAAACTCTGATTCCATAGTCGATCAAGTAATGATAGTCCATTTAGCTAATTTTCACAATATTGCACCACCACCAAGGGTGAATACATAACCACTAGTGGATTTTGTCTCATCTGAATCAGAGATCCAGTTTGCATCATTGTACCTTCTAAAGTAGAAGGAAATATACTATATAGGATACCATAATTTATGGTTCCTCTCAAATATTTTATTAGTCTAGCTAATGCAGATCAATGCCCTCTGTTGGGATTATAAGTATATCTAATCTGTCTACAGACTGCATAGGCTATATCAGGCCTTGTAAAATTTATTAAATGCATCTAACTCCCAATAATCTGTGCATATTTAGACTAAACAACTAGGTCACCATTATTCTTTTTCAACTGAGAGTTAGCATAAAAAAGAAGGCTCATAGATCTGGCATTAAAATATTTAAACTTCTTAAGAAGTCTCCCAACATAATCTTCTTGTGATATTATTCCATCTTCACCTCTTATAACTTTAACTCCCAATCTTTCATATCAAAATTAGCAGACAGAAATAATTTTGTACTTTGCACAATATTTAAATTTGTACCAAATATAAGCACATCATCAACATACATACATATTATCACATATACATTATCTATCACTTTAGTATAAACACATTTATTCACCTCCACTGAAGAAAAACCATCTCTCAATAAGACTTATTCAAATTTCTCATACCACTTCTTAGGAGATTGTTTAAGGCAATAAACATATTTAATTAATTTACAAATTTTATTTTCTTGTCCAGGAATGACACAGTTTTCAGGTTGAACCATATAAATTTCTTCTTCTAAATCACCATTTAGAAAAGCGGTTTTGACATTCATTTGGTGGATAAAAAGATAACAAATTGAAGCTAAGGCAATGAAAACTCGAATAGAAGAAATTCTAGTTACTGATGCAAATGTATCAAAATAATCTATATTTTATTTTTGAGAAAATTATTTTGCTACTAACCGAGCTTTATATTTATCTAAGGATCCATCAGGATTAAATTTCTTTTTAAAAATTCATTTACAACCAATAGGCTTTGCACTAATGTGCCTAGTAGCATCAGAGTCTATCACCCAATTTCTCACATTGGCCACATTATTTATTTGGGAAATAACCGCAACAACTATATTATCCGCTTTAGTCAAATTTAATTGTGACTTAGCGAGATTGTCATTTATCCCAACTCTTCTATCGCATTGAGGTGCATTTTTCTTGAAGGTTTTAAAATAAGAATTGGATATGTAGCCATGTCTATTCACATTCCTGTATTTAGGGGTGTACATAGGTTGGGTTGGTTTGGGTTTTACAATTACCAAGTCAAACCAATTGTGTCGGGTTATTAAATCTAAACACCAAACCAAACCAATAAAACTTGGGTTTTTCGCTCTCGGTTTTTCTCGGATTTTCTCGGGTTTTCGGGTTATTCGGATTTTTTCGTATTTTTTGCCCGATAAAATCTTCGTAGAACAAAATATATAAATTGTGCTAAAAATATTTTATCTTTAATCCTAGTAAGATACAACTACATAAAGTATTTTCCAAGAAAATAAGTACAAAATATAAGATATGTCATGGCATTATCCTAAAATATTCAATAATAAAGTCAATAAAATTATGTAATATGAATATTCCTACTTAAAAAGTCATAATAAAAATAAACGTAATCTAAAAGTGCTAAATCATGCTAAAATAAGTAGACTAATAAGGGATTATTAATTATATGACTAAACGCTAAAGAAAAAATAAAATATAGGTTATGTATTTTTATCTAAATTATTACAATAAAATAAAATAAATATTCAATACATTCCCGTTCGTAGTATTGAATTGAATGTCTTTTGTTACCATTAGTATTGATTTGATTTTGGTTTGGGCTTTTGTTAGCATTATTTAATTTACTAATGTTAATGGCTATAAAACTTATTGAAACATTTACAAGTTCTAAGTCCAACCTTGAAGTAATAACTTAAAAGGTAATTATGAATCTTTTTAAGAAATATTTATAAATTACATTATAATAAGTATATTTATATATTAAATATATCTAAAATTTCTATATATATATAATGTCGGATTGGTTTGATTTCGGTTTGACTTTCTTAAGTAAAAACCAAACCAAACCAATTATGGTCGGGATTTTTCTTCCAACACCAAACCAAATCAAACCAAACCATGGTCGGGTTTTTTTCTCGGTTTGACTCGGATTATCGGGTTAGTGCGGTTTGTCGGTTTCCTTTGTACACCCCTACCTGTATTTTGACATTAGTGTTTGCCAAAGTTGTGGATGCAATAACGTATTTGTAACACCATGGATATCTGGCGGAACAACTTGAACAGTAGTAGTAGAGACAACACCAAAATTGGTAGCACCATCAAAAAATTCCGTTGTAGTATTACTTGCCATAGTTTCTTAGACTGTAGCAATTTGTTAGAGCAAGAATTTTAATAATAACACCTGCTTCAATATTATTTGTAAGCGGATGCACGAATTGAGTTGAGTCGTGCTGGGCACTGTCCTAAGAAACTATTTCAGCAATGTAAAATGTTTCTCCAGAATTAAACAAGTCCATCTCTAATTTATTTAGAGGATACACAAATCAGTAAAATATTAAATTACAAACCCATCTAGCTAGTAGGAAAAGTAAATAAGAAAGAAAAAAACTAATATTTAATATTGGACAACAAAGGAAGAAAAGAGGCATGAAATGAAAGATGAGAAATGATGTTTTTGCCGTGTGAAATTGGCTTAAGGGAAGCCCCTTCTATAGGCAAACAAACTTAACGTTTTTATTGCTATTTGTCAAGTCTCTTGCCATTTATTAAACATCATTGTCAAAACTTGCATGCATCTTGCCACATGAATGGATATTTGTTCACTTTTTGGAAATATCACAAACAAAAATGAACTACCATCTAAGGAAAGGCTTTTTATTTGTCTAACAATAATCTGATAGAAGTAGTAGCATGCTTGATTTTCCTTGCATCAGTCACTCCTCAAATATAACGGACTTCAATATTAAAACTCAGAAATGAAATGGGTGAATTCCTGCTAATTGGGTAATGTACTAACAATATACATAATACTTACTCAATTAAGTCTTTTATAAAAAAATTATAAGCAAATCTTGTAATAACATCAATTATATTGGTAATCTGCTAAAAATGCAGTTAAATACCTGTACCGTTGTACGCCATCAATTATATAACTTAAATCTATTTTAGTGTCCAATTCACTGACCTGTATATATTTTTAGAAAGAACAGTAGATTTTAGCAAAGACTAAGCCAATAAATGTCCTTTCCCTTTCTTTTCTTTTCTTTTCTTTTCTTTTCTTTCCTTTTTCTTTTTTCCAAAGAAAGAGCTAATGTCCAATGAATATATATAGACTAAAGCAAATTAATGCCCTTTTCCTTTTTTTTTCTTTTCTTTTTCTTTTTTTCAAAGAAAGAGCTAATGTCTAATGATGTCACTATCCAAAATTCCAATAGCAGGGTCGTGATTGCGCCTAACGTCCACTTGTTAGGAAAGTCAATATTAGCGAGACACTAATCATTTTACAATTTTAAAACAGAATTATAAATTGACAAAGTTGTAAAACTTCAAAATATATAGTAAAACTTCAAACACACTGCTTGGTCAACCCCGAAATCTGGTATCACAAGTACATGAGCTACTAAAAGTTCTACAACAAAAGTCCGAATGAAAATATAACTGTTTAAATGAAATAAAATAGTACAACAGTTAAGAAGAATGGGACTTCAGGGTCTGCGAACTCTGTGCAGCTCTACATCAAGTCGCTAGGTGAATAGAAGTCCGAGTAATGCCTCCACTAGATGCCACTGGGACCGACACCTGCATCTGCACAAGAAGTCTAGAAGTATAGTGTGAGTACAACCGACCCTATGTACTCTGTAAGTGTCGATCCTAACCTCGACAAGAGGCTATAACAAGGTACTCACTATAAACCTATACGAGTAAAAGTAGAACAATAGCAGAAATAGAGTAAACAACATTTAACATAAAATCGGAACAATAAAAATATAACAGAGGGCCCCAGAATAACATCTATGATCAATTTCTCAATACAACGCGGATATGGAACCAACAGTTAAGAACAATCAATATGTCTTCTCCGTTGTGACGCACAACCCGATCCACAAATGTATATACAAATAGCTATCATTATTGCGATGTGAAACCCGATCCCAAACAACAATATCAATCTCCGTTGCAGCATGCAACCCAATCCCGAATAAACAATACCAACATCTGTTGTGGCGTGCAAATGGATCCCAAATAATAATACCAATATTTATTGTGGTGTGCAATCCAATCCCGTAATACCAATACCTGTTGCGGCATGTAACCCGATCCTAAACAATAATACCAATATTTGTTGCAGCATGCAACATGATCCCAAATATATAGCATGTAAGTACAAAGCTACAACCAACTACAACATATTTCACAATTGTGACGACCCGACTCGTCGTCTCATGAGTTACCGCTCCATTCTTCCTGTTTTCAGCTTCCTTATGCTTCATTGTCCGTATCTTGTGTAATAGAGTTGAGTTGGAGTGGTTTTGATAAGAATTGAGACACTTAGTCTTTTTTAAGAAGGCTTAAATTGGAAAAGTCAACCGGACGCTGACTTATGAGTCAGAGGGCTCGGATGTGAATTCTGATGGTTCGGTTAGCTCCAGGAGATAATTTGTGACTTAGGATTGTGATCAGAATTTATTTTGGAGGTCCAGTGTAGAAATAGGCTTGAATTGGCAAAGTTAGTATTTTGGCGAATTCCGGTTGATAGGTGAGATTTTGATCTGAGGGTCAAAATGGAATTCTGAGAGTTGTTGTAGCTTCGTTAGGCGATTTGAGATATGTGTGCAAAATTTTAGGTCATTCGGACGTGATTTGGTTGGTGTCACGACCCGGATTTTCCACCATCGGGAGTCGTGATGGCGCCTACTAACGGAGCTAGGCCAACCAAACTTTAAACATTCTCTAATCAACCTCAACAATATAAATATACTGAAAATAATTAAATAAGTGCGGAAGACTTTAAGTTAAATAAAATAAAATTAAAATGCGGAAGTTTAAAACATATCTCTACCCAAAATCTGGTGTCACTAGCTCACGGACTACTAACGAGTACTACAAACTAGTCTGAATGGAAAGAAAATGCATATGCCTGTCTCTGTACAATGAAAACAAACAGAAATAAAAGAAGGCATTTCGGCCTGCGAACGCCAGCTAGGCTACCTCGTCAGTCCCTGGACTGAAGACAGTTCCCGAGCAAAAATCCGACTGCTGCTGTCCAAAAGCTGCTCCTGGATCTGTGCAAAAAGATGCACAGAGTGTAGCATCAGCACAACCGACCCCATGTGCTCATAAGTGCCTGGCCTAACCCCGGGGAAGTAGTGACGAGGCTAGACAGGACTACCAAATCAACCTGTACAGTTCTATATATATATACAATACAAGGAAAAGAAGTACCGAAACTAAACAGTTAAAAGGGAGGGGAAACATGCTATGTGGGAGTACAATCCGAATATAAAAGTCATCAGCGTAATTAAGAAACATGGAACAATAATAACTACCAAAGAATAATAAATTCAACAGTTGCATGACATCAACCTTCGTACTTTTACTCTCACCCTCACCCAAAGCAATCGAATAAAATGCACGGCATCACCCTTCGTGCTTTCCCTCACATAACTCTTATTTTATGGCACGGAATGACCATTCGTGCAAATATAGTCAAATCAGAGCATGGAATGTTCTTTCGTGCATAAATAGTCAAAACATGGCACAGAATGACCCTTCGTGCAAATGTAATAAAAAATGGCACGGAATGACCCTTCGTGCATTATCACTCTTCCTCACCCAAACAACAATCACAACCAAATGGGCGAGGGAAATAAACAATAAAACGAAATGTCCCGGCAGGGAAAAACACAAATAAACAAATGAATCCCGGCAATGGAGCAATAACAATAACTTTCACATCCCGACAAGGGAGATATTCAATATACTCAAACAATCCCAGCAAGGGATTAATCACATCTCTTTCCAATACTTTCATTTCCTACTCAATAGTATTTTATCGTTCGAGCCAACGCTCCAAAGTATTAACATTTCATAATTTATCCTCAAACTCTTCACATTATGTAGAAATCATTATTTAGCTTTGAAGAGTCCCAAAATATACCAAAAACAAGTACAACAAAGACTCACGGTCATGTTAGACTCCGGTGTATAGATACTCGTCACCATGCCTATACACCGCACTCGATCATTTAGCAAATAGCAATTTATGATACTCTAATCCTATTTCTTCAAGCCAAAGTTAGATCAAACACTTACCTCGATCCAACAGATAGCAATCAACTCTCCAATATCGTCTTTCCTCTAAAATCCGACTCCGAAACAATGATATCTAGGCATAATTAATTCAATGATATCAATTAGGGCTTAACAACATAATCCCATAGCCTAGACATGAGTTTTATAGCATTCTTCCAAAAATAGCAAAATCTGACATTGGGCCCACATGGTCCAAACTCGAGGCTCGGACCCAAACCCAATCACCCATAACCCCACGAGTTCAAATATGTAATTTATTTTAAGATTCGACCCCAAATTGAGGTTGAATCACCCAAAATTCCCAAAGCCCTAGTTCTACCCAAAACCCTTAATTTCTACCTTGAATTCATAATTTAGGGCTAGGAAATTAGTGATTAGATGAAGAAATTAGGAGGGAAGGAAGTTAAGATCACTTACCCAAAGAGGTATGGAGAAAGGAAAGCTTGAAATTCGTCTATGGAGGGTGAAGGAGAAGAGCTCGTGTGGAAAAGTGAGAAAAATCTCGTGCACACTGTTCTGTTTTTAAGAAAATTCACTGAAGGAAATAACCCTTCGCGTTTGCGACACAAGTGACGCGTCCGCGATGAAGACTGGCCAGGGCATCGCGTTCGCGATTGGAAGTGTGCGAACGCAAAGAAGGAAATCTGGGGGGAGGAGGGGGGGGTTCCAGGTTGGTCTACGCGTTCGTGAGGGAAGGCATGCAAACACGTTGAAGAGGGGCACAATGCTATGCAAACGCGGGGTACTATCCGCGAACGCGATGAAGGGGGACCACTGAAGCTTTGCAAACGCGTGAATGGGACGCGAACGCGAAGAAGGGATGTGCTGAGCAAAAATTGCAGAAAATCTGCTATGTTTTCTAAGTGAAAAACCACCCCGAACCACCTCTAAATCACCCCCGAGCCCTCGGGGCTCCCAACCAAACACACACACTAACACAACAACATCCTACGATCTTAGTCGAGCGATTAAATCGCCAAAATAACATCAAAATCAAAGAATCAAACCCCAAAACTCATGATTTTCATTTCAAAATTCATAAACTTCCAAATTTAGCTATTTTGGGTCCGAAACACGTCAAACGACGTCCGATTTCGACCAAATTTCACAGAAAGCGCTTAACGCATATTTAAGACCTGTGCCGTCCGTCGGAACCAAAATACGAGCCCGATACCTTAGTCTTTTAATCAATTTTTATTTCCATTTTTCCTTAATAATTTCATAAAACAATTTAACAGAAAAATTCGTTTACTTGGGTTCTGGACCTCGGATTTCGACTCCGGGCACATGCCCGAGTCCCATATTTTTCTACGGACCTCCTGGGACTGTCACATCACGGATCCAGGTCCGTTTACGTAAAATGTTGACCAAAATCAACTATATCATTATTAATATCAACATTCTTCAAATTTTTCACAGATTTCACATATTTTAACATAAAAAAATTCTGGTTTTGCGCCCCGACTGCGCACGCAAAATCGAGGCAACTAAAGGCGAGGTTTCCAAGGCCTCAGAAGAGCGGAAAAAGGGAGAAATACGGTGATGACCCTTTGGGTCGTCACATTCTCCACCTCTAAAACAACCGGTTGTCCTCGAACGGACAAAAGAAATAAGTACCTGAGTCAGGAAATAGATGAGGGTAACGGCTCCGCATATCAGACTCGGACTCCCAGGTCGATGCCTCAGGAGGCTGACCTCTCCACTGAACACGCACTGAAGGAAAACTCTTCGACCTCAAC
>MU688671.1:4481-87312 GCA_026770625.1 Nicotiana glauca | reverse complement strand
ATGAATGAAATGTGCTGACTTAGTCAGCCTATCAACAATGACCCAAATAGCATCAAACTTCTTCCGGGTCACCGAAAGTCCAGTAACGAAGTCCATGGTAATCCTCTCCCATTTCTACTCGGGAAGCTCAATCCTCTGAAACACACCACCAGGACTTTGATGCTCATAGTTGACCTGCTGAAAATTTAAACACCGAGCCACATATTCAACAATGTCCTTCTTCATCCTACGCCACCAATAATTCTGCCGCAAGTCTTGATACATCTTCGCGGCGCCCGGGTGAATAGAATATCGAGAACTACGGGCCTCCGCTAATATCAACTCTCAAATCCCATTGACATTGGGCACACATACTCGCCCCCGCAACCTCAAAACACCATCCGCATCTAAAGTCACCTTCGTGGCACCTCCATGCTGTACAGTGTCTCTCAGGACACACAAATGAGGATCGTCAAACTGTCGATCATGGATACGCTCCAATAATGAAGAACGAGAGGTCGTGCAAGCTATAACTCGGCTAGGCTCACAAATGTCCAACATCACAAATCGATTGGCCAAGGCCTGAATATCCAAAGCAAGCGGTCTATGGCTGACCGGAATATAAGCAAGACTACCCATGCTGGCTGACTTCCTACTCAATGCATCCGCCACCACATTGGCTCTCCCCAGGTGGTACAAAATAGTAACATCATAATCCTTCAATAGATCCAACCATCTCCGCTGCCTCAAGTTCAACTCTTTCTGCTTGAACAAGTATTGCATACTCTTGTGATCAGTGTATACCTCACACGTCACACCATATAAGTAATGCCTCCAAATCTTCAAAGCATGAACAATGGCTGCCAACTCTAGATCATGGACTGGGTAATTCTTCTCGTGGATCTTCAACTGCCTCAAAGCATAAGCAATGACCCTGCCATCCTGCATCAATATTGCGCTAAGCCCAATACGACAAGCATCACAATAAACTGTATAAGGCCCTGAACCTGTGGGCAAAACTAATATCGATGCCATAGTCAGAGCTGTCTTGAGCTTTTGAAAGCTCTCCTCGCACTCGTCTGACCACCTGAATTGGGTACCCTTCTGGGTCAACCTGGTCATCGGGGCTGCTAAGTTGGTCGAGGCCAATTCTGAATCTTAGTCGCTTAAGTTGGTCGAGGCCAATTCTTGACTGCCTCAATCTTCTTCGGGTCTAACTAAATGCCCTCTGCTGATACTACATGACCCAAAAATACAACTGAACTCAACCAGAACTTGCACTTCGAGAACTTGGCATACAACTGACTATCCTTCAGAGTCTGAAGAACCACTCGGAGGTGCTGCTCGTGCTCCTCCTGACTGCGGGAGTACACAAGAATATTATCAATGAAGACTATCATGAACAAGTCTAAATAAGGCCTGAACACTCGGTTCATCAACTCTATAAATGCTGCCGGGGCATTGATCAACCCAAATGATATGACCAAAAACTCATAATACCCGTACCGAGTGCGAAATTCTGTCTTAGGGACATCAGACGCCCTAATCCTCAGCTGATGATAGCTCGATCTCAAATATATCTTTGAAAACACCTTCGCACCCTGCAACTGGTCAAACAAATCATCAATCCTCGGCAGTGGATACTTGTTCTTTATCGTCACCTTGTTCAACTGCCGATAATCGATACACATCCTCATCGATCCATCCTTTTTCTTCACAAATAGAACTGGCGCACCCCAAGGAGAAAATCTAGGCCTGATGAAACCCTTCTCAAGCAAATCTTGCAACTGGTCCTTTAACTCTTTCAGCTCTGGCGGGGCCATACGATACGGCGGGATAGAAATGGGATGCGTGCCTGGAGCCAGATCAATGCAAAAGTCAATATCCCTATCAGGCAGCATACCCGGCAAGTCTGAAGGGAAAATCTCTGGGAGCTCCCGAACAATAGGGACTGAGTCAATAGAAGGAACCTATGTGCTGGAATCACGAACATATGCCAAATAAACTAAACACCCCTTCTCGACCATGCGTCGAGCCTTAACATATGAAATAACACTGCGGGTGGCATGTCCTGGGGTCCCTCTCCACTCTAATCGGGGCAAGTCCGGTAAAGCCAAAGTCACGATCTTGACGTGACAATCCAAGATCGCATGATACGGGGACAACCAATCCATCCCCAATATAACATCAAAATCAACCATGTCTAGAAGCAACAGATCAACACGGGTCTCAAGACCCTCAAATACTACTACACAGGAACGATGGACTCTGTTGACCACTATAGAATCACCCACTGGCGTGGATACATATACAGGAATACCCAAGGCATCACTAGGCATAGCCAAGTAGGGAGCAAAATAAGGCGACACATATGAATACGTAGACCCAGGGTCAAATAGCACTGAAGCATCCCTATCACAAACCAGAATAGTACCTGTAATAACAACATCGAAAGACTCAGCCTCTTGCCTGGCTGGCAAAGCATAACACCGGGGCTAGGCCCTACCTTCCTAAGCCATATCTCTAGGACGATCAACTACTGGATGACCTCTACCTCTGCCGGACCGAGCTCCACCTCGACGGTCCCTACCTCCACCTCTATGATCTCTACCCCCGCCTCTAGCTAGCTGGGCGGGCTGTGGATCACCTGCTGCCTGAATCATGGGGCGAGGACCCTACTGCTGAGAGCTGCCTGATACTCGAGGGAAAAACCTGACAATATGACCGGGGTCACCACAACCATAACAAGATCTCGGTTGCTGCGACTGCTGGCCCTGTCGACCTGAATGTCCTCCCCTGAAGCTCTAAGGTGGGGGTGCACTGATAGGCTGCTAATCTGAATAGTACTATTGAGAACCACCGCTGCCTGGAGTACCATAAGAAACCTGAAGCGCGGATTGAAAGGGCCTCGATGACTGACCTCTACCATAGAAATCCCTACCTCCAGATGAGGTACCACTGAACCTACCAGAATGACGAGGCCTCTTGTCCGACATCTGACCACCTCCCTGTGTGAGGGCCATCTCAACCCTGCGGGCCGCATTGGCCGCCTCTTGAAAGGAAATATCACTACCAACTACCATGGCCATCTGGAGACGTATCGGCTGAATCAATCCATCAATAAACCTCAGGACCCTCTCTCGCTCTGTGGGGAGTATCACAACCGCATGGCGTGCCAAATCAACAAATCTAGTCTCATACTGTGTAACTGTCATGGAGCCTTGCTGGAGGCGCTCAAACTGCCTACGAAGTGCCTCCCGCTGAGTGACTGAGAGAAACTTCTCCAAAAATAACTCCGCGAACTGATCCCATGTCAAAGATGGAGACCCTGCTGGTCTAGATAGGAAATAATCCCTCCACCAAGTCTTGACGGACCCTGCAAGCTGGAAGGTGCAAAAATCGACCCCGTTGGTCTCCACTATACCTATGGTCCTGAGAATCTCATGACAGCTGAATAGAAAATCCTGGGGATCCTCTGATGAAGCACCGCTGAAAGTAGTGGTGAAGAGATTGGAGAAACCGATCAAGTCTCCACAAAGCATCTGAGGACATTGCCGCTCCATCGACGGCTTGAGCTGTAATACCTGCTGAGCTGCCACTGCGGGCTGAACCACTGGAACCTGAGTCTGGGGAGCTACCTGCTCCGGAGTACGCGTAGCTGGAGTTTGAACCCCTCCTTCATCCTGAGAAGTGGCTGGGGTTACTGGCAGCAAACCCGCTCTAGTGACACTATCCATAAAGCCTGCCAGTCTGACTAGAGCATCCTGAAGATCTGGGGTGAACATGACCCCTCCTGGGATGTGAGCTGGGCCCTCTGGAGCTGCTGGGGCTGGAACCTCCTCATCATAGTCAATATGAGGCTCCACCTCTGGATTTGCTGCCTGGGGCTGAGCTCTGTCCCTACCTCGGCCTCTGCCCCTCGCAGGAGCTGCTGCTGGGGGCTCGGGCTGCTGCGCGGTAGAAGAAGAAGCAGGTGGTCTAGCCATCTGCGAAAGAACAGAGTAGAAAGACAATCAGTATTTGAGAAACAGAACCGCACGACAAGAAAGAACAAAAGTGAAATTTTTCCTAACTCTGTAGCCTCTGGGGATAAATACAGACCTCTCTGTACCGATCCCTCAGACTCTACCAAGTTTGTTCGTGAGTAGCGAGACCTATGCAACCTAGAGCTCTGATGCCAACTTGTCACGACCCGGATTTCCTACCATCGGGAGTCATGATGGCGCCTACTAATGGAGCTAGGCCAGCCAAACTTAAAACATTCTCTAATCAACCTCAACAATATAAATATACTGAAAAAAATTAAATAAGTGCGGAAGACTTTAAGTTTAAAAAAATGAAATCAAAATGCGGAATTTTAAAACATATCTCTATCCAAAATCTGGTGTCACTAGCTCACGGACTACTAAAGAGTACTACAAACAAGTCTGAATGGAAAGAAAATGCATATGTCTGTCTCGGTACAATGAAAACAAATAGAAATAAAGGAAGGGACTTCGGCCTGCGAACGCCAGCTAGGCTACCTCGTGAGTCCCCGGACTGAAGACAGCTCCCGGGCAAAAATCCTACTGCTGCTATCCAAAAGCTGCTCCTGGATCTGTGCAAAAATATGCACAGAGTGTAGCATCAGCACAACCGACCCCATGTGCTGGTAAGTTCCTGGCCTAACCCCGGCGAAGTAGTGACGAGGCTAGACAAGACTACCAAATCAACCTGTACAGTTCTATATATATAGATAATACAAGGAAAAGAAGTACCGAAACTAAACAGTTAAAAGGGAGAGGAAACATGCTATGGGGGAGTACAATCCGAATATAAAATTCATTAGCGTAATTAAGAAACATGGCACAATAATAACTACCAAAGAATAAGAAATTCAACAGTTTCACGGCATCAACCTTCGTGCTTTTACTCTCACCCTCACCCAAAGCAATCGAATAAAATACACGGCATCACCCTTCGTGCTTAATGACCCTTCGTGCAAATATAGTCAAATCAGAGCACGGAATGTCCCTTCGTGCATAAATAGTCAAAACATGGCACGGAATGACGCTTCGTGCAACTGTAATAAAAAATGGCACGGAATGACCCTTCGTGCAACTGTAATAAAAAATGGCACGGAATGACCCTTCATGCATTATCACTCTTCCTCACCCAAACAGCAATCACAACCAAATGGGCAAGGGAAATAAACAATAAAACGAAATGTCCCGGCAGGGGAAAACACAAATTAACAACTGAATCCCGGCAAGGGAGCAATAACAACAACTTTCACATCCCGGCAAGGGAGATATTCAATATACTCAAACCATCCTAGCAAGGGATTAATCACATCTCTTTCCAATACTTTCATTTCCTACTCAATAGTATTTTATCGTTCGAGCCAACGCTCCAAAGTATTAACATTTCATAATTTATCCTCAAACTCTTCACATTATGTAGAAATCATTATTTAGCTTGGAAGAGTCCCAAAATATAACAAAAACAAGAACAACAAAGACTCAAGGTCATGCTAGACTCCGGTGTATAGATACTCGTCACCATGCCTATACACCGCACTCGATCATTTAGCAAATAGAAATTTATGATACTCTAATCCTATTCCCTCAAGCCAAAGTTAGATCAAACACTTACCTCGGTCCAAAAGATAGCAATCAACTCTCCAATACCGCCTTTCCTCTAAAATCCGACTCTGAAACAATGCTATCTAGGCATAATTAATTCAATGATATCAATTAGGGCTCAACAACATAATCCCATAGCATAGACATGAGTTTTCTAGCATTCTTCCAAAAATAGCAAAATCCGACACCGGGACCACATGGTCCAAACTCGAGGCTCGGACCAAAACCCAATCACCCATAACCCCACGAGTTCAAATATGTAATTTATTTTAAGATTCGACCCCAAATTGAGGTTGAATCACCCAAAATTCCCAAAGCCCTAGTTCTACCCAAAACCCTTAATTTCTACCTTGAATTCATGATTTAGGGCTAGGAAATTAGTGATTAGATGAAGAAATTAGGAGGGAATGAAGTTAAGATCACTTACCCAAAGAGCTATGGAGAATGGAAAGCTTGAAATTCGTCTATGGAGGGTGAAGGAAAAGAGCTCGTGTGGAAAAGTGAGAAAAATCCCGTGCACACTGTTATGTTTTTAAGAAAATTCACTGAAGGAAATAACCCTTCGCGTTCGCGACACAAGTGACGCGTCTGCGATGAAGACTGGCCAAGGGCATCGCGTTCGCGATTGGAAGTGTGCGAACGCGAAGAAGGAAATATGGGGGGGGGGGAGGGGTCCAGGTTGGTCTACGCGTTCGCGAGGGAAGGCATGTGAATGCGTAGAAGAGGGGAACAATGCTACGCGAACGTGGGGTACTGTCCGCGAACGCGATGAAGGGGGACCATTGAAGCTTCGCAAATGCGTGAATCGGACGCGAACGCGAAGAAGGGATGTGTTGTTCAAAAATTGCAGAAAATCTGCTAAGTTTTCTAAGTGAAAAACCACCCCGAACCACCTCCGAATCACCCCCGAGCCCTCGGGGCTTCCAATCAAACACACATACTAACTCAACAACATCCTACGAACTTAGTCGAGTGATCAAATCGCCAAAATAACATCAAAATCAAAGAATCAAACCCCAAAACGCATGATTTTCATTTCAAAGTTCATAAACTTCCAACTTTAGCTATTTAGGTCCGAAACACGTCAAACGACGTCCGATTTCGACCAAATTTCAAAGAAAAGTGCTTACACATATTTAAGACCTGTGCCGGGCATAGGAACCAAAATACGAGCCCGATACCTTAGTCTTTTAATCAATTTTCATTTCCATTTTTCCTTAATAATTTCAAAAAATAATTTAACAGAAAAATTCTTTTACTCAGGTTCTGGACCTCGGATTTATACTCCGGGCACATGCCCGAGTCTCATATTTTTCTACGGACCTACCGGGACCGTCACATCATGGGTCCGAGTCCGTTTACCCAAAATGTTGACCAAAGTCAACTATATCAATATTAATATAAAAATTCTTCAAATTTTTCACAGATTTCACATATTTTAACATAAAAATTTTCCGGCTTCGTGCCCGAACTGCGCATGCAAATCGAGGCAACTAAAAGTGAGGTTTCCAAGGACTCGGAAGAGCGGAAAAAGGGAGAAATACGGTGATGACCCTTTGGGTCGTCACAGTTGGGTTTTTGATCAAAAATGTGTTTCGGAAGATTTTTGAAACTTAGGCTTGAATTTGATGTAATTCGATGATTTTGGTGTTAGTCGAGGTATTTTGATGATTGGAACGAGGTTGAATAATGTTTTAGGATGCGTTGGTGGTTTTGGTTGACGTCCCGGGGGCCTCGGGTGTGTTTCCGGTGAGTTTTGAGCGTGTACGGACATCCCGTAACTTAGAAAATGGATGGGGCAGTCATTTGTGCGCGGGGCGAGGTCCTATTAGCGCATGGCGTGCTGGCCTAGCGCGGGGCGCGCTCAAGTGATGCAGGCTGCGGTCACTGAAGATTTGTAGGTCGTCGGTCCTACTTCGGAAGATCATATCTTTTGATCTACAAGGAATTTGGGGATGATTCAAACAAAAGTTTAACTCTTTGAATCTTGTTTTCAGAAACATATTATAATAGGCAATTGGACATCTGTAGCGAAGGTTATGGCCAAAATACTAAAGCCTGTCACTACAGAGCATGAACTGCGCGCCCGCGGTCATATTTGCACGGACCGCGCTAGTTTCGTGCGGCCATGGTCGATTTTGTGCGGCCCGCGGAGGGTGAAATTTGGGGCTACTCCATAGTAGCCTAGGCTCTGATACCAACTTGTCACGACCTAAATCCCGAACCTGGTCGTGATGGCGCCTCTCGTGAAGACAAGGCCAGCCAGTCAACCCAATTCATCCTTTTAAAGCAATTATTTAACACAATTATAGTACAACATGGTTTAATAATACCAAAGAGTGGAAGTATAGTTAAAAACGCGGAAATCCAACCCAACACAGCCCTAACCGGGGTGTCACAAGTCATGAGCAACTAAGAAAACCTGACACAAGTCTGCTAAATACGAATTTCGGTACAATAGTTCGAATAACACAGAAATAATAAGATAAAGGAGTCACGGGGGCTGCGAATGCCAACAGCTACCTCGTAGTCTCCGAAACACCACCTAGATTGGAAGGATCAGCTCTCAGGTATGGAAATATGTTATGCCTGAGTCTGCACACACGGTGCATGGAGTAATGTGAGTACTCCGACCCAGTGAGTAATAAGTATAAATAATGGCTGAAGGTAAGAAAACACGTTAAGGCACATAGCATTCTATACAAAAGCAGTGAAATCATTTAAAATAACAATTTAGTGAAATATCATGTGAAATTTCCTTTAAACTAGTAAAACAGGTAATTTGGCAGTAAAATGACAAGTAGAAATCTGCCCCTCGGGCTCAATATCAAAATAACATGTAGAAATCTGCCCCTCGGGCTCCGTATCAGCATCTCAGAACAGTATCAGCCCTTCAGGATCAGAACAATATGAAGCAACAAGCCAATGAAACAATTGTATATAAATGCCATGACAGGTAATGCTGATAAAGAATGAATGCATAAGTGAAATGCAATGCATATGACGGTACACTCCGGTACCCACTGCGGCGTGCAGCCCGAGCCATCCAAATTTTATCGTCGACGGCGCTCACTGGGGTATGTACTGACTCCGGAGGGGCTCCTACAGCCCAAGCGCAAATATCAAGCCATATCGTGGCATCAAATCTATGCCCATATCAATATCAATATAATACCGCTACGGTGCGCAGCCCGATCCTATAAATACAATACCGCTGCGGCGTGCAGCCCGATCCCAAAATCAGTAAAAAATCATATAAGCCTCTCGGCACAATAGAAAATAAATTATTCAGCCCAAACTTCATTAGAAATATTATTCAAGTCCCAAGTTTTGAGAAAAGTGGCTGAGTTTACAAAACAGTATTTAAAACCTTGGACTGAGATCAAATGATATGCAAAATATGCGAAAACAGCGATATCAATCCCTGAAGGATTCAAATAATTGGCAAGAACCCCAAATGTAACAATTTAATCCAAGTAAGGATGATTCTCAATTTAGTTCAAGTAGAAAATACGGTAAAAACATCTCTTGGGACGGACCGAGTCAAAATCCCCAATGGTGCTCTACCCCACGCCCGTTATCCGGCGTGCAAGTCACCTCAATATAGCGTTACGATGTGAAATTCCGGGGTTTCAAACCCTCAGGACATCATTTACAAACATTACTCACCTCAAACCAACTAATTCTCTAGCTCAAGATGCCTTTATCTCTCGAATCGGCCTTCGAATGCTCCAAATCTAGCCAAAATCCGTACCAAATCATCAAAATATGTTAAGGCAACAAAGCCCACTTGAAAGTAATCAAATAACAACAAAATTCCCGAAATTGGCCAAACCTGACCCCCGGGCCCACATTTCGAGATTTGACAAAAATTCACAAAACTAGAATCCTTATACTCTCACGAGTCTAACCATACAAAATAATCCAATTCCGACACCATTTGGTCCTTCAAATAATCATTTTATATTTTTGAAAGATTCCACAATTTTCATCCCAAATTCCATCTCAAATCGCTAATTAAATGATGAATTCAATGATAGATTCATGTACTCTAACAAAATCTGAGTTAGAATCACTTACCCCGATCAATTTCTTGAAAAATCTTTGAAAAATCGCCAAAATCCGAGTTCTCTAGGTCAAAATATCAAATAAAACCCAAAACCTCGTATTTATAGGAGTAGCCCCAGATTTCAGCCTCCGCGGGCCGCACAAAATCGACCGCGGCCGCGCGAAACCAGGGCGGTCCGCGCAAATATGACCGCGGCCGCGCAGTTCTTGCTCTGCAGTGACAGGCTTTAGTAGTTTGGCCATAACTTTCGCTACAGATGTCTAAATGCCTGTTATAATATGTTTCTGAAAACTAGATTCAAAGAGCTACAACTTTTGTTTTTAAATAATCCCCAAATTCCATATAGGTTAAATGATATGAGCTTCCGAAGTAGTACCGACGACCTGCAGATCTTCAGTGACCACGGCCCGCGTCACTTGAGCGCGCCCCGCGGTAATAGAACCGCGCCCCGCGCACAAATGACTGCGCCATCCGTTTTCTAAGTTCCGGGATGTCCGTACTCACTCAAAACTCACCCGAAACACACCCGAGGCCCCCGGAACCTCAACCAAAATAACCAACGCATCCTAAAACATTATTCAACCTCGTTCCAATCATCAAAACACCTCGACTAACACCAAAATCATTGAATTACATCAAATTCAAGCCTAAGTTTCAAAAATCTTCCGAAATACGTTTTTGATCAAAAACCCAACCAAATCACGTCCGAATGACCTAAAATTTTGCATGCATATCTCAAATCGCCTAACGAAGCTACAGTAACTCTCGGAATTCCATTCCGACCCTCGGATCAAAATCTCACCTATCGACCGGAATTCGCCAAAATACTAACTTCGCCAATTCAAGCATATTTCTACATTGGACCTCCAAAATAAATTCCGATCACAATCCTAAGTCACAAATCATCTTCCGGAGCTAAACGAACCATTGGAATTCACATCCGAGCCCTCTAACTCATGAGTTAACATCCGGTTGACTTTTTCAACTTAAGCCTTCTTAAAAGAGACTAAGTGTCTCATTTCTTATCAAAACCACTCCAACTCAACTCTATTACACAAGATACGGACAATGAAGCATAAGGAAGCTAAAACAGGAAGAATAGAGCGGTAACTCATGAGACGACGGGTCGGGTCGTCACATCCTCCCCAACTTAAATAAACATTTTTCCTCGAATGTGCCCAGAGTTGTTCCAAAAGCCAAACAATAACTGAATATCCTTACCATGCATAAACCCGGGGGTGATCCCACGTCACCCTATCTCATATAGGTCTGCCAACATATTGTAACTGAATTTTTTTGTTGCAATCCAATCTAGCCCACAAATTATAGGACCATATTTCCACTTTTGAAATCCTTCATATGATCAGAATCCCACATTTATACTTTGAATAAGCCCGAACAAGCTGTAACAACCCATACCTGCAACCTTGGGGGCAATTACATGATAGACCACATAACTCAAATGCTTGTAGTGATAACTCCTAATCACAACAGTTGCACACAACACTCGAATACCGATAGAAAAACTCTTATCAACTAAAGTCTCATCTCACACTTTCATATACTGCTAATGATAACTAAATCACGCGGTAAGCCATAACCATTTACCATATAAAGCATTCATAAAGTCACTTCTCCTTTGGCAAATGCTACATCAAATTTTTCTGAGTCGAAGCTCGATATTATCCTTCCAACATAACGAAATCGAATCCGTTGATATTCATTAATGATCCATCTGATCTCTTCTAATCCAACACGCTACTTTGGTGACATGCCACACCAATACAGGCCTAATCCAAAACTTGCACAATACACGCGTCAATAGCAACAGTCCGAGTATACTAAATTCATGAAAATGACTCAAATCAAAGAGCTGTACCACGAGCTCATTAGTACCATCACAACACAAGGCTGAGAACCCATCTCACTTCATAGAAACAAAACACCTGAATCTAACCGCTAGGTATTCAGACACTAGTTTACCTGAGACACCCCAAGTCACCATGCTCAAAACCGTCAACCAAGTGCAATTGTATGTCTAGTACTACAAGTGAATCATCATGACCACGGAGAAGTACATAATACAATGCCATACCAGTAAACCTCACTATTGCACCATCCGATTACCCACAGAAAGAGAAAATACCTTAAAGAAGAGAGCCGCTTTGCAAGCTCCACAAGTACCATCCCAACGATATGCTATGAGCTCGTCAATCACAGTGGAACCAAGATACATAAATAGAATAATAATATCTGGCTCTTCTATATCCCACATTGATATCAACTTCACGAGCAACTTAGTTTCCAACAACATAATCCACCTGACACGGTCACAGACCTCCAGTCCAAGCATATCATATATAACCAATCCAACGAGTACACATATATATGCTAACTGAAACAAGATTCTCATGCTCCTGGGCTGGCATAAATAACACTCTATACCGTAGGCATGAGTAAACTACATTGTCAGAGCTCAAATAAACTAGTTAACATAGAATTAGTAATTACAAAGTTTGTTCCGGAATTTAACATCTTGGAAATCTCAAGTGTAGTTCGGATAATTCTTAACAAAGTATTATTAAAGTACTATACTTCCTCTCTTTGGTATTATTAAACCATGTTGTACTATAATTGAGTTAAATAATTGCTTTAAAAGGATGAATTGGGTTGACTGGCTGGCCTTGTCTTCACGAGAGGTGCCATCACGACCAGGTTTGGGATTTGGGTCATGACAAGTTGGTATCAGAGCCTAGGCTACTAGGTCTTGCGAGTCATGAGCAGGTTCGGTAGAGTCTAAGGGATCGGTATGGAGACGTCTTTATTTATCCCCTAGAGGCTACGGAGTTAGGAAAAAATCTCACTTTTGTTCTTTCTTATTGTGCAGTTCTGTTTCTCAAATACTGATTGTCTTTCTACTCTGTTATGTCGCAGATGGCGAGAACACGTACTTCCTCTTCTACCGCACAGTAGCCCGAGCCCCCAGCAGAAGTTCCTGCGAGGGGCAGAGGTTGAGGTTGTGCCAGAGGTTGAGGCAGGGGCAGAGCTCAGCCTCGGGCAGCAGTCGTAGGGGTGGAGCCCTATATTGACTATGATGAGGAGGTTCTAGCCCCAACAGCTCCGGTGGGCCCAGCTCAGGTCCCAGGAGGATTCATGGTCACCCTAGATCTTCAGGATGCTTTAGTCAGATTGGCAGGCTTCATAGAGAGTGTCACTAGAGCAAGGTTTGCTGCCAGTAGCACCAGCCACTTCTCAGGCTGGAGGAGGGGTTCAGACTCTTACTACACGTACTCCGGAGTATGTAGCTCCCCATGCTCATGTCCCAGTGGTTCAGCCAGCTGTGACAGCTCAGCCAGGTATTGTAGCCCCGGCCGGCGATGGAGTGGCTATGTCTTCGGATGCTTTATGGAGACTTGATCGGTTCTCCAAGCTCATCACCACCACATTCGGCGGTACTTCATCAGAGGATCCACATGATTTCTTATTCAGCTACCATGAGATCCTTAGGACCATGGGTATTGTGGAGACCAATGGGGTCGATTTTGCCACCTTCCGGCTTACAGGATTTGCCAAGACTTGGTGGAGGGACTATTGCCTATCTAGACCAGTAGGGTCTCCACTATTGACATGGGATCAGTTCACAGAGTTGTTTTTGGAGAAATTTCTCCCAGTCACTCAGCGGGAGGCACTTCGCAGGCAGTTCGAGTGCCTCCAGCAGGGCTCCATGACAGCTACACAGTATGAGACTCGATTCATTGATTTGGCATGCCATGCTATTGTTATACTCCCACAGAGCAAGAGAGGGTCCAGAGGTTCATTGATGGATTGATTCAGTCGATCCGTCTCCAGATGGCTATGGGAGCTGGTAGTGAGATTTCCTTTCAGCAGGTAGCCAATGTGGCCAGCAGAGTTGAGATGGCTCTTGCACGGGGAGGTGGTCATGTGTCGGATAAGAGGCCTCGTCATTCTGGTAGGTTTAGTGGTACCTCGTCTGGAGGTAGGGATTCTTATGGTAGAGGCCATTCATCGAGGCCCTTTCAGTCAGCACTCCAGGTTTCTCATGGTACTCCAGGCGGTGGTGGTTCTCAACAACATTATTCTGATCAGCAGCCCATCTGTTCACCTCCACATCAGAGCTTCCAGGGAAGACATTAAGGTCGACCGGGCCAGCAGCCGAGGGCTTGTTATGGTTGTGGTGACCCCAATCACATTGTCAGGTTTTGCCCTCGAGCCTCGGGCAGCTCTCAGCAGCAGGGTCCTCGCCCCATGATTCAGGTATCAGGTGATCCACAGCTCGCCCAGCTAGCTAGAGGCAGGGATAGGGATCATAGAGGTGGAGGTATAGACCGTAGAGGTATAGCTTGGACCGGCAAAGGTAGGGGTCAGCCAGTAGCTGATCGTCTCAGAGACATGGTTCAGGGAGGTAGGGCCCAACCCCGGTGTTATGCTTTGCCAGCCAGGCCAGAGGTTGAGTCTTCAGATGCTGTTATTACAGGTACTATTCCGGTATGTTATAGGGATGATTCAATGCTATTTGACCCTGGGTCTACGTATTCATATGTGTCGTCTTATTTTGCACCCTACTTGACTATGCCTAGCGATGCCTTGGGTATTCCTATTTCCGTATCTACACCGGTGGGTGATTCAATAGAAGTCGACCGAGTCCATCGTTCTTATGTGGTAGTGTTTGAGGGTCTTGAGACCCGTTTTGATTTATTTCTCTTAGACATGGTGGATTTCAACGTTATATTAGGGATGGATTGGTTGTCCTCGTATCATGTTATCTTGGATTGTCACGCCAAGACCGTAACCGTGGCTTTGCCAAATTTGCCCCGATTGGAATGGAGAGGGACCCCAAGACATGCCACCCGCAGTGTTATTTCATATGTTAAGGCTCAACGCATGGTGGAGAAGGGGTGTTTAGCTTATCTGGCGTATGTTCGCGACTCCAGCACAGAGGTCCCTTCTATTGACTCTGTTCTTATTGTTCGGGAGTTCTCTGAGGTTTTCCCTTTAAACCTGCCGGGTATGCCGCCCGACAGGGATATTGATTTCTGTATTGATTTGGCCCCAGGCACGCATCCCATTTCTATTCCACCGTATCGCATGGCCCCGCCATAGTTGAAGGAGTTAAAGGACCAGTTGCAAGATTTGCTAGAGAAGGGTTTTATTAGGCCTAGTGTTTCTCCTTGGGGTGCGCCGGTTTTATTTGTGAAGAAAAAGGATGGATCGATGAGGTTGTGCATTGATTACTGGCAATTGAACAAGGTGACGATTAAGAACAAGTACCCAGTGCCGAGGATTGATGATTTGTTTGACCAGCTTCAATGTGCGAAGGTGTTTTCAAAGATAGACTTGAGATCTGGCTACCATCAGCTGAGGATTAGGGTGTCTAATGTCCCTAAGACTGCATTCCGCACTCGATACGGGAATTATGAGTTTTTGGTCATGTCATTTGGGTTGACCAATGCCCCAGCCGCATTTATGGAGTTGATGAACCGAGTGTTCAGACCTTACTTGGACTTGTTCATGATAGTCTTTATTGATGATATTCTGGTGTACTACCGCATCCAAGAGGAGCACGAGCATCACCTCAGAGTGGATCTTCAGACTCTGAAGGATAGTCAGTTGTATGCTAAGTTTTCGAAGTGCGAGTTCTGGTTGAGTTTAGTTGCATTTCTGGGCCATGTCGTGTCAGTAGAAGGTATTTAGGTGGACCCAAAGAAGATTGAGGCAGTCAAGAATTGGCCTCGACCAGCATCAACTACGGAGATTCAGAGTTTCTTGGGGTTAGCAGGTTATTACCGCCGGTTCGTAGAGGGATTTTCATCCATCGCAGCCTTGATGACCAGAATGACCCAGAAAAGTGCACAATTCAGATGGTCGGATGAGTGCGAGGCGAGCTTTCAGAAGCTTAAGACGGCTCTAACTACGGTGCCAGTGTTGGTTTTGCCCACAGGTTCAGGGCCTTATACCGTCTATTGTGATGCTTCCTATATTGGACTTGGCACAGTATTGATGTAGGATGGCAAGGTTATCGCTTATGCTTCGAGGCAGCTAAAAATTCACGAGAAGAACTATACGGTGCATGATTTAGAGTTGGCGGCCATTGTTCATGCCTTAAAGATTTGGAGGCATTATTTATATGGTGTAACGTGTGAGGTGTACACGGATCACAAGAGTCTTCAGTATCTGTTCAAGCAGAAGAGTTGAATGTGAGGCAGAGGAGATGGTTGGAGCTATTAAAACATTATGATATTACTATTTTGTATCACCCGGGGAAGGCCAACGTGGTGGACGATGCATTGAGCAGGAATTCCGCCAGCATGGGTAGTCTTACTTGTATTTCGGTCAGCCAGAGACCGCTTGCTTTGGATATTCAGGCCTTGGCCAATCGATTTGTGAGGTTAGACATTTCTGAGCCTAGCAAGGTGTTAGATTGCATGGTCGCTCATTATTCATTATTGGAGCGTACCCGTGATCGGCAGTTTGATGACCCCCATTTGTGTGTCCTGAGAGACACGGTGCAGCGGGGAGGTGCCACGAAGGTGACCTTAGATCATGATGGTGTATTAAGATTGCAGGGGCGAGTTAGTGTGCCTAATGTTGATGGGATTTGAGAGTCGATCTTAGTAGAGGCCGATAGTTCTCGGTATTCTATTCACCCGGGCGCCGTGAAGATGTATCAGGACTTGCGGCATCATTATTGGTGGCGTAGGATGAAGAAAGATATTGTCGCATATGTGACTCGATGTTTGCACTATTAGCAGGTTAAGTATGAGCATCAGAGACCTGGTGGGTTGTTTCAGAGGATTGAGCTTCCCGAGTGGAAGTGGGAGATGATTACCATGGACTTCGTTACCGGACTTCCGTTAACTCGGAAGAAGTTCGATGTGATATGGGTTATAGTTGATAGGCTGACCAAGTCAGCACATTTCATCCCCGTGGCAGTCTCCTATTCATCCAAGAGGTTAGTCGAGATTTATATTCGGGAGATTGTTCGCCTTCATGGTGTGCCGGTATCTATCATTTCGGATCGGGGCACGCAGTTTACCTCGCGATTCTGGAGAGCGGTTCAGCGAGAGTTGGTCACCTAGGTTGAGTTGAGTATAGCATTTCACCCCTAGACGGACGGTCAGTCCGAGAGGACTATTCAGATATTGGAGGATATGCTCTGAGCCTATGTCATTGATTTTGGAGGCTCGTGGGACTAGTTCTTGCCTTTAGCAGAGTTTGCCTACAACAACAGCTACTAGTCCTGTATTCAGATGGCTCCATATGAGGCATTGTATTGCAGGCGATGTCGGTCCCCAGTGGGATGGTTTGAGTCGGGAGAGGCTCGGTTGTTGGGTACAGACTTAGTTCAGGAGGACTTAGATAAGGTCAAGATCATTCAGGAGAGGCTTCGTTCAGCTCAATCTAGGTAGAAGACTTATGCAGACCGTAAGTTCCAAGATGTAGCTTTCATGGTTGGTTAGCGGGTATTACTACGAGTGTTGCATATGAAGGGCGTGATGAGGTTCGGGAAGAAGGGCAAGCTTAGCCCTAGATTCATTGTCCCGTTTGAGATTCTTGACCGAGTGGGAGAGGTGGCTTTTAGACTTGTACTTCCACCCAGCTTATCAGTCGTGCATCCAGTCTTCCATGTGTCTATGCTTCGGAGGTATCACGACGATCCCACCCATGTGTTAGACTTCAGTACTGTCCAATTAGACAAGGATCTATCCTATGAGGAGGACCTGGAAGCCATTTTAGACCGGCAGGTTCGACAGTTGAGGTCGAAGAGTTTTCCTTCAGTGTGTGTCCAGTGGAGAGGTCAGCCTCCTGAGGCATCGACCTAGGAGTCCGAGTCTGATATGCAGAGCCGCTACCCCCATCTTTTCCCCGACTTAGGTACTTCGTTCTTTTGCCCGTTCAAGGATGAACAGTTATTTTAGAGGTGGAGAATGTAACAACCCAAAGGGTCATCACCTGTATTCCTACTCACTCTATATTTTTTAGGTCGTGAAAACCTCACTTGGGGGTTTCCTCGATTTGTGTGCGCAGTCTGGGCGCGTAGCCGGAAAGTTTAAATGTAAAATTATGAGAAAGATAATAAATTTTGATGTTTAACTGATTAATCTTGAATCTGGTCAACGTTTTGGGCAAACAAACCCGGACTCGTGATTCGACAGTCCCGGAGGGTCCGTAGAGAAAATATGAGACTTGGGTGTGTGCCCGGAATCAAATTCCGAGGTCCCAAGTCCGAGAAATGAATTGTTATGTGAAATTGGTTTTTGAAAAATATTTAAAGAATCGAAAAGTTTTAATTGTTTAGAAGACTATGCCGTCGAGCTCGTATTTTGGTTCCGACGCCCGGCACAAGTCCTATATATGATCTAAGCGATAGCTGCAAAGTTCGGTTAATTTTGGACGTCATTTGACGTGTTTTGAGCTAGAAATCATAAACTTGATGCTTTATGGAATTTGGAAAGAAATCATGGGTTTTGAGACCAAAACTGATGATTCATGATGTTATTCAGGCGATTTGATCACACGGATGAGTCCGTAGTACGTTTTGAGATTATATGTATGTTTGGTTTGGAGCCCCGAGGGCTCGGGTGAGTTTTGAGTATGTCCCGAGAGGTCTTAGACTTAAAAGTATCAGATGTTGCAGGCCCCCAGCGCGGCCGCGGTCATTTCCGCGCGATCCGTGCTGGAAGCCGCGCGGGCGCGTTGTATTTCTGCACGGTCCATGTGGCTAGGTTTAGAGGGCCTGTAAATTTCAGGTCGACCACCATGGCCGCGCACCAAATCAGTGTAGTCCACGCTGGGAGATTCAGAGAGTTGGTCGTGGGTCCAGTCGACCACTGCGGCCGCGCACCAAATTAGTGCGGTCCACACTGGGTAAGTTCAGATTGATTTTCTTCCCTTTCTCGGCGCGGGCGCGATGCATTTTTGTGCAGTCCGCGCCAGCCTTCAGTAAAGTATAAATGTTGGGATTTTCAGTCATTTTTTACTTTTTCAAAACCCAAAACATAAGAGGCGAATTTCCAAATGATTCTCTTTCTTCAAAACGATTGGTAAGTGATTTCTAACTTATTTTCTTCACTCCTTATCATATTTAAACATAATTTCAACTTCAAGACTAAGATTTTAATGGGGAAATTTGGGAATTTAGGGTAGAAACTAGGGTTTTTAAAATTGGGGGTTTTAGACCTCAATTCGAGGTCCGATTCCAAAATAACTTATATATCTGAGTTCCTGGGAGAATGGGTAATCGGGTTTTGGTCCGAACCTCGGGTTTTGACCACGTGGGTCCGGGGAAAATTTGGGAATTTTTGAACAAACTTTGGAAAATTCATTTTCATGCATTCAAATTGATTCAAGTAGCAATTGTTAATACATTCAAGTAATTTTTGACTAGATTCGAGCGGTTTGGCGGTGAATTCGAGGGGTGAAGCTATTCTAAAAGAGTGAGTTGAGTTTGGAGCATTCGAGGTAATTGTTTGATCTAAATTTGGCTTGAGGGAATAGGATTAGAGTGTTATTATTTGCTAACTGCTAAATGTGGAGTACGGTGTATAGGCATGGTGACGAGTATTGATACACCGGTGTCTAGCATGACCGTGGGTCCGTATGTGTCCTTATTATGATATTATGACTCTTCCATGTTAATTGATGAACTCTATGCAATGTAAGGAGTATGAGGACTAATTATGAATTGTAAATTCTTTGGAGCGTTGGCTCGAACGATAAAAAAAGACTATTGAGTAAGAGATGAAAGAAATAGAAAGAGATATGATTAATCCCTTGCCGGGATGGTTTGAGTATATTGATTATCTCCCTTGCGGGGATGTGAAAGTTATAGTTGTTGCTCCCTTGCTGGGATTTAGCTGTTTAATTGTGTTTTTTTCCCTTGCCAGGACATTTCATACTATTTGTTTATCCCCTCGCCCCATTTGGTTGTGATTTTTGTTTGGGTGAGGAAGAGTGATATTGCACGGAGGGTCATTCCGTGCCATGTTTTGATTATATTTGCACGAAGGGTCATTCCGTGCCATGTTTTGATTATATTTGCACGAAGGATCATTCTGTGCCATGTTTTGATTATTTATGCATTAAGGGACATTCCGTGCCCTGATTTGATTATAATTGCACGAAGGATAATTCCGTGCCATGATATGAGAGTTATGTGAGAGAAAGCACGAAGGGTGATGCCGTGCACTTTATTTGACTACTTCTGGTGAGAATGAGGGTAAAAGCACGAAGGTTGATGCCGTGGAACTGTGGATTTCATGCTCTCATTAATTATTGTTATTGCCCCGTTTCTTACTTAAATTGTTGAATTTATATCCGGACTGTACTTCCCCATAGTATGCTTCCCTCCCTCTTAACTGTTTAATTTCTGTATTCTTTCCTTTTTGTCGCATATATATATATATATATATACATATATATATATTGAACTGCACAGGTTGATTTGGTAGTCCTTTCTAGCCTCGTCACTACTTTGTCAGGGTTAGGCCAGGCACTTACCAGCATATGAGGTCAGTTGTGCTAATGCTACATTTCTGTGCTCTTTTGCACAGATCACGGTACCGGAGCAGCTTTTGGACCACAACAGTAGTATATTGATCGGGAGCTGTCTTAAGTCCATGGACTTTTGAGGTAGCGTAGCCGACGCCCGCAGGCCGGAGTTCCTAAGTTTGTTATCACTTGTATCGAAACAAATAGTATCGTACTTTGCTCAGACTTTGTATGTAGTATTCTATAGACGTTCGTGAGTTAGTGACTCCAGTCTTGGGTAGAGGTTGAAGTGGTATTTTCGTATTTTGTTCTAGTTTAATTATATTTAACACTTCCGCTTTATTTATAAAATGCTTCGTTGTTGTTAATATTGTCGATGCTTGCTAAAAGAGGTAATGGGTAATTGGCTTGCCTAGCTCCTATCAGTAGGCGCCATCAAGACTCCCGAGGGTGGGAATTTCGGGTCGTGACAACAATAAAACTCAATAAGGGAATTAAACAACTAAATACATAAAACGGATAAAAGTGGCTATCTAACAACATGTAAAACATTAGGTAAGTAAAGACAGTCAGTAAATAAAGACACAGATGCATGAAAATATATATAAAATTAAGGCAAGCAACGAATAAAAGCATGAATTTAATAAGTAACACAAGTAACAATTTAAGCATTTAACACGTAGTAACATGGAGTAAAAGAAGGAATGAAACAAGGGAAAACAAATAATTCAGTAGTCGGCATCGCATGCTTAACCCATGACAATGCATATACACTCATTACCGTGCATATACGTCATTCCCACACATAAGTCAAGTAACAAACTGACTAATCAAGTCCTAACTCCCTCAAGTCAAAGTTAATCACGACACTTACCTTTTTTCGTAATTAAGTCAATAATCATTCACGTCTTTGATGTTTGCTATATGTCCTATTCCTTTGGGAATTTATCCAAAATGGCTATGAGATCATCCTTCCTCCTAAGACTACATCATGGGGCTACATGAGGCAGCCATCATAAGGCAGTCGACGCGCGTACATGGATGATTACATAGCCAAGGCAACGGAGGCAACACAACTATAGCTTCTCCCTCCTCCCTTACTTGTACTCTTCCTTTGTAATTCTTTCTTTTATCATTAATAAAATAGTTATTAGGCAGCCTGCCTAGCAGTATAATCTAATTTTAAAAAATCACTTCTTTTCCTTTTGAACAAACCTACAAACCAATCGAATCTAGCCAAATATAGTTCAGACAATTAGAAACAAGCTTTAGAAACTACTCACAAGTGAAAAAGATTATATCTTTAATAAAATTGAAAAGGTCAACAAAAGTCAATCTCGGACCCACTTGGTCAAAGTCCGACATTTGGACCAAATTTCCATTACCTATTCACTGTCGAACCCAGTGATGTGTTTATTTTATAATTCGATCTCAATTCGAGGTCTAAATCCCAACTTTACCAATTTTCTAAATTTTAACCAAAACCCCCCATTTCTACTTTGAAATCACTAAATTTAAGGTTAAAAATCAATGAGTGATTATGAAAAAATATCAAAATTAGTGGAGAAGTACTAACCAATGAAGTTGGAATGCAAATCTCTTTAAACACCCCTTTAATCCGAACTCTAGGTTTCAAAAATGATGAAAAACAATGAATTCCCGACTTTAAGCTTTTATTTAACTGGGTGTTAGGTGCTCTTCACGTTTGTGGAGCACCTATCACGTTCGCCAAGAACACAATCCAATTGTCCTCCACATTTTCAAGGTCCTAACTGCGTTTGTGACGACATCCCCAGCCAAGCCTTTGTATTCGCGACCAGTAGATCGCTTTCACGATGAAGAACCCCTCTTGCCTTCCCAGCCATCCCCAAAGCTATGCGTTCTCATGGGGTATGCCACGCTGAAGAAGGTTAGTCATCCCAAGACTTCGCGTTCGCAAACTACCTCTCGCGTTTGCGTAGTGTATTCAGCCGTAGCCTTAAATTTCCCCCTCACGATCGCAATAGTTGCTCCACGATCACGAAGCACTGATGCACCTGGAAAAAATCAGTAACTCAATAAGGCAAAAAATGGTCTAAAACAAATTCGAAACTTACCCGAGCCCCCCTCCCCTCTCTCCCTCAAGCTTCAATCCAAACATAGATACAAGTATAATAACATCATATAAACTCGCTCTCTACCTAAAATCATCAAAATAACATCAAATAACATGAATCGATCATCAAAACCTAAGATCCAACTTGAAAACTCATTTTTCTTAGTCTTTTACATAATGTGCCGAAACGTGCTTGGATCACCCTGGACCGCAACCAAACATGTGTTCAAGTCCAAAAATATCATACGAACCCGACAGAATCGTCAAAACAGCGATCTGGGTTCGTTTACCAAGAACATTGAACCTGGTTAACTCTAGTTATTTTTAATGCAAAAAAATCAAAGCTTCTTCAAATATTCACGTAAAAATGTTTCGAAAAATGACACGGACCACGTACTCAGGTCTTATAAAATCAAATGAAGTTATGTGAGATCTTGAACACAGAAATAAAGGCTATTACTCAAAATAACCTATCGGGTCATCAAAAATGAATTAAAATTGGTAGAGTTGAACTGTATATGTTCGCTCAACAAGTGAACTACAGTCCAACCTTGTCACGATCCAAAATCCCCAATTGTCGGGCCGTGATGGCGCCTAACGTCCACTTGCTAGGCAAGCCAACATTAGTACACATCTAATCATTTTGGTATAATTGAAAGCAATATATTAAGAATTAAAGCTGTAAAATTTCAAAGTAGATATAATAACTCCAAGATTGACTAGCCAAAACCCGAAGGCTGGTGTCACAAGTACATGAGCATACGAAATTTGATACAACCAATATCTTGAATAAAATAAATTGTTTGAAACCAAAATAAACAACAAAGGTCAATAAGGAAAGGGACTTTAGGGACTGCGATCGACGTGCAAGTCTATCTCGAGTCTCCAGATGTAGATATCATCCGAGTAGAAACACTGCTAGACACTACTGGGACCAATACCAGAATCTGCACAGAAAGTGCAGAAGTATAACATGAGTACATCCGACCAAATATAGTTTATAATTGTCGAGCCTAACCCCAATAAGGTCGAAGCTATGACAAGACACCTACTAAAAACATGTGCAGATATATTTATATAAAGCAATAGAAATAAAAAATAGAGCATTTAAAATAATAACAGGAAGGGAACATGTAAAAATGGGGTAAGATAAGAACGATAAGTACAAAATCACCAAGTAGCTTTTTTCTGGAATAAACAACAATGCAACCAAATTAAAACACAAATTCGAAAATCAAATAAAGCAATGAAATCATCAATGGCACGACATCACCTTTCGTGCTTTTACTCTCATCATCACTATGATAATAATATGATAAATGAAATGGCACATCATCATCCTTCGTGCTTTACTCTCATCATCACATGATATAATAAATGATAATAAAGCAATCAAGTGCATGGCATCGTCCTTCGTGCTTTATACTCACATTCGCTCATTCAATGGTAACAATATACAAATATAGAATGACAACACCCTTCATGATGTTCACTCTTCCGCATCAATCAACAACAATAATCAAAAGTATCAAGCAAGGTGGGAAACCAATTTCAACTTCAATCATGGTGTTATGATACGCAATTTCAACCTCTGATATCCCAACAACTTCAAATTAATCAATAAACACGAAGCGAACCATCAAATAATAACCATCTAACTAAAGCATAAAAGCATGGTAAAAGAAGCCGCATGGTACAATATATCAAGTTCCACCCCTATGCTTTATTCCATGACGATGCATATATACTCGTCACTTTGCACTAAACCGTCCCCATACATAATCACATAGTAATTAGACCAACAAGTCTGATTTCCCTCAAGTTAAAATTGAATACGACACTTAGCTCACTCTACAACCAAATCAATCAATCAACCACGGCCTTGCCTTTCGAATAAACCTCTAAATCAACAAAATCTAGACAATTATCTATCAAACAATTCAAAATAAGCTTTAGAAACTACCCAAAAATGAAAAAGGTTCAAATTTGATCATTTTTTAAAAAGTCAGCCCCGAGCCTGCTTGGCCGAAATCCAAAATTTTGACCAAAACCCGATTATTCATTCACCCAGATCCTGATTATGTGATTTGTTTTGAAATTCAACCTCAATTTGAGGTCTACATCTCAATTTTATAAAATTTCTAATATTTACCCAAAATCATTTCAATATGAAATTTAAATATTTGACAGTAAAATGATAGAAAGTAAATTAGAGTTTCTTACCCATGAATTTGGGAAGAAAAAGTTCTTCAAAAATCGCCTCTAGAGTGTTTGGGATTGAGAAATGGAGTAAGATAAGCTAAGTCCCATTTTTTCCCTCTTTTACCCAGATACAGGCAGTGTTTTAAAACGCATATTTGGGGTGAGCCCTAGGGAGAGACGCACCAAAAATGCCCTGAGGCGATGGTGTGGGGTGAAATTCTCAAGAGGCGTATGTCCAACTATTCAGGGCGTACTCCCGGGCGTTTGAGGTGCGTTTTTAGTGAGGCATAAGCTGCAGAGACTTTTTCAAATAGAGACAATTTTTTTGAATAAATCATTCATATAATAACCATATTCTAAAAAGTCAGTTTGGTAATTACTCAGAAGTTTTAAAAAAGAACTGAAATGTATTAAATTTAAAAGTCAAGACCTTTTCTATTCATTGAAGCCCTAATTCATGATCTTTCCCACTTCTTTATCTTGTCCGCTAATCTGCTAATATCTTCCAAAAGCAACGAATATTCAACTTTTTTTACAAATACAAAGAGAACTCTATTCTCCTTCATAGCAGCAAGTTCAAGGTTCAAATTGCAAGCAAGTTAGTCATCTTTTTTGTTCCTTCATGTAGAAAACTTTATTCTTTCTGACTGAAGTTACTTTTGCTTATAAGTAGCATATAATAAATTATTTTGACCAGTTTTTGTAGGGATGGAGCGTGCAACACACACACACACACACACACACACACACACACATATATATATATATATATTTATAGTTTTCTTCAATTTTTATGCCAATTTGTATGTTTATAAATATTTATTGTAATTATATTATTTTATAAAATATTAAAAATAAATACCTATGGGGCGCCTCGCCTTATGCCCGTGCCTTTTAAAACACTAGATGCAGGCGTCACATTTGCGAACACTTATTCGCAAATGCGATCAGTGCTTCAGGTGCACAGAAGTTGCAAATCTGACATTATTATTGCGAATGTGAACTACCCTCCCGCCCTCACCCCCGCTCCTTGGGGCTAATGCGGATATCTACTTTGCATTTGTGATGATGTCCTAGATGTTTAGTGGTCATAAATGCGACTGTCTGAACATTTCCTTGCTTATGTGAGGTCTCCCAGCCTAGGTACATGCTCGTAAATGCGATGTCTTAATCACAAAAGTGAGGCTCCCAAATGCAAGATCTGCAATAATGCACCAGCAGTTTCAAACTATCCCAAACACATATGATACACACCCGAAATTCACCCGAACACCTCAGGCTCCAATCGAACATGCACTATAACGACTCGACTGGTCGTTTTGAGCTCTAGCATGCCGTTCAATAGTTTGAGCCCATGAGCAGCTCCACTTCGGGTATTGTGACTTGTATGCATGGTCATAATTGAATTTCGGGGAGTTCGGAGGTTATTTGGAAAGAGAATTCTCATTTCAGAAGCTTTAAGTTGGGGGAATTGACTAAGATTGAATTTTTGAGTAAACAACCTCAGATTCAGGATTTGAAGGTTCCGACAAGTTTGTATTATGATTTCACACTTGGGGGTATGTCCGGATCGAGTTTTGGAAGGCCTGCAAATGTTTTGGCACCTACAGTAGAAGTTAGCATTTTTTGAAGAATTTCATAAGTTTGAGTCGAAGTGAATTTCAGTGTTATAAATGTCCATTTGGGATTCTGAGTCTGGGAGTAGCTTCGAATGGTGATTCTAGTATTGGGAGCGCCATCGGAATTGAATTCGGAGGTCCGTGGGTCCCCTTATTGCTCATGCAAAGTGAGTGTTTGGTCAACGATTCCTATTGCATGCTGCTACCCGTCCCTTATTAATGGTCATGGAGGGAGTTAGGACCTATACCTATAGGTGGTTCTAGACATACTCCTAAGGTTTTAAAAGCCAAAAATTCTAAGGCGACGGTCAAAAGCATTTAGGACTTTCACATATAATTGCGAGTAGAATTCCCTATAGGCATGACATCTAGGCGTGTTACTAATTTTAGTCAATTTGCAAATGTGGAAATATACAGAAGTACACATTAGAACTATATCTGAATTAAGTCCTATCGGTATGATATCTACTATTAAACTGATTTCAAGACATGATTTCTTGGAACTTATATGCATGGTTTCTAAAATGTGACAGAATATAAAACCTTATAGACATGGTTTTTACTTGACGAGTAAACAAACTTAAAGGTGAAGTCCTAAGAGCCTGTTTTATATTTAGAACAAACAGACTTAAAAAAGTAAAGTCCTAAGAGCATGTTTTCTATTTAGAACAAACAGACTTGAAAACGTAAAGTCCTAAGCGCATGTTTTCTACCTGTATTACCCCAGAAAATATGTATCTACCCATCCCTTTTCACTAAATACCACAATATTTATTCACAAATTATTACATGCCAATAAATTACATAATAAAAATAGAAAATTAAGAAGCTATTCTATAGGGAGCCTTCAATTAGGCCCAGGTTTTCCAAAGCCTCCAATGGCCTCATATGCCTTAGATCCATAGACAAAATCAGAGTCTAGGTGCATCAAAGTTCCCTAAGGATCTCAAAGATCTCGGGCAGTACTTACACCTAGACTTAGCAACCCAGATTGAACAAGTGCAGTGCGGAAAGGCCAGCCCCAGTATGCTAGAGTTCAGAGGGTTCTCAAAGGATCCCAAGGCAGTACACTGTCATGGCCCAAATATCTCTCCGAAGGAGTCGTGATGGCACCTAGTCTTTAAACTAGATAAGCCTAACATTAACTGAAATAACATTGATATTTGCCAACTTTAAATTCAATAACTCTTAAAAATTTACAATTTCCAAAACCAGTGGTACAAGTCACAAGCCTATCTAAGAGTAATTTCACAAAATAATACATCACTCTCCCAAAATAAAAGAGCAAATGAAGGTGACTCCGAGACCAGCGAACGCTATAGCACGTTTACCTTGAGTCTCCATCGTGATGACCCGCACATCTACTATCAATCCACCTGGATCTGTACACAAAAATGTACAAAAATGTAGTATCATCACAACCGACCCCATGTGCTGGTAAGTGCCTAGCCTAACCTTGGCGAAGTAGTGACGAGGCTAGGATTAGGCTACCAAATAAACCTGTGCAATATAGTGTACAAAATAATAGGAAGCAGATAATAATTGTGGCAACAATGATCAACCAATGATATAAATAGCAGGCAACATGAACATCATAAATGTTTCTCAACAAATAATAAATACAAGTGCAATCAATTAATCAAGTCCTTTAAATATAAATCTTTTGCCTATAAATCCTTCAAGTAATAATCTCTAAGATAATATGGTTTTCAATAAATGTATTTCGAATATATTTCCTTTCGAGTAAAGGTCACCTTGTGACGCCTCATTTCAAAATCATAAATAATATAGGTCTCAACCCACTTTCACATTTTCATGGCACCTCATACCCATATTTATATCATAATTGCATGGACAACTCACGTGACATTAAATAACATCATAATATTTTCCCCGGCACCTAGTGCACACATATTTCTATCTCACATTGTACAACAATATTCTCATATTACTCAGTTCATAGGTTCCATACCCAATACAATTAAGAATGTTAAAGGAGCCTCATTCAATTAACATAAAGTAGAGCACATCTTCCAACTCAATTAGGATATCAACAAGAAAAGATGAAGTTATTTTTAGAAATCATTTGATAAAGAAAATACCCTTTTCAATTAAAGTACAATATTGAATGAATCATTACCTTTAATACGATAAATCAATAAATCAAAACATAGTAGAAATTCCTTTTTAAGTACAGTACAACCTCAAATGGTTTAAGGAACATTTAGTTGAGAAATCCATTGAGTTAAAAATGTAACAATTGTTGAAATTTGAAGTATTGAACATATATAAACAAAATAAGGTGAGGTATTGTAACCACTATGGATTCCAACACAAAGGATCACAGCAGTAAAAGGATCTAAATAGTTAATACACTTGAAGTTTTAATAACAAGTAAACACAGCAAACAGAAAGTGCACGGCATCACCCTTCGTGCTTTAACACTCTATCGCCAAAACAATACACGGCATCAACCTTCATGCTTTAACACTCTCTCACCAAAACAATACACGACATCACCCTTCGTGCTTTACACTCTTCCTCACCCAGGCAACAACAAAAGGAAAATAGGGTAAGGGAATCTAGAACATCGAACTAAAATCAAGTAACAACAGAAGATCAGTAAATAAATGTAAAGGACAACATAACTCAATTAGAATCAGGAAAAAATCAAGGACAAGTGCACAACATCACCCTTTGTGCTTTTACTCTCGTCCTCACCATAAGAATCAATATAAACTGCATGGCGTCACCTTTCATGCTTTTACTCTCATCCTCACCACAAAATTAATATAATCGGCACAGAATTGTACATTGTGCGGTACGGCATCATCCTTCGTGCTTTTACTCTCATCTCCACCATAAAATCAATATAATCGGCACAGAATTGTACATGGAGCGGCACGACATCACCCTTCGTGCTTTACACTCTTCCTCATAAAATCATACACGGAATCACCCTTCATGCTTTTAACACTCTTCCTCACCCAAATAAAAATTACAAGAAATAAGGGTAAGGAAATAAATGAAATCACAATAAAATCCCGGCAAAGGAACAACAATACAAACAATCAAATTCCGGCAAGGGAAACAACATCAAAACAATAACATCCCGGCAAGGGAGTAAATATCATGATTCTTTCTCTCCTTTATTCTTTCGCGTTTACTTCATAACTCTATTCAGACCTTAAGACAATGCTCTACAATGTTTAACAATTCTATTCTCAACTTGAGCCAATGCTCTATAATATTCAATAATTCAATTCTCAACTTGAGCCAATGCTCTACCATGTTCAATTAATAATAATACTTCCACAAGTCATATTCCACAATAGAAATTATAATATAGAGCATATTCAACACTAAACATAGTCATATTAATCAAAGTATAAGACTCACGGTCATGCTTGACACCAATGTATAGATACTCGTCACCATGCCTATATGTCGTACTCAACAAATAACACATAACAAATAGGAAACAATTCCTAATCCTCAAGCTAAGATAAGACCAAAAACTTACCTCGCTTTGCTATCAATTCAAAATTCCAACAAACCTTTGCCTCGCGAATTCGTCCGAAGCTTCAAATCTAGTCACAATAAT
Source organism: Nicotiana glauca (assembly GCA_026770625.1). Classification (NCBI taxonomy): domain Eukaryota; kingdom Viridiplantae; phylum Streptophyta; class Magnoliopsida; order Solanales; family Solanaceae; genus Nicotiana; species Nicotiana glauca. The sequence goes on along the minus strand of MU688671.1, from coordinate 57,611 downwards.
TCAAAATACTCAACACGAATCGTAAGGACTAATTCCTTATGAATTTACACATTTTCCGAATTAAAATCCAAATTTTAGCTCAAAATTGCATATGGGCCCCACATCTCTAAATCCTACAAAACTCATAAAATCCGACAATCCATTCCGATACGAGTTCAACCATACAAAAATTATCGAATTCCAATGTCAAATGGACATTCAAATCCTAAATTTTCATTTTTGGAAGATTTTACAAAAACTACAATTTCTTTCATCTAAATCCAAAATAAATGATGAATATTGATATAGATTTATGAAATGCAATCACTTCTGGATATAGAAAACTTACCAAAGTCGAAATTATAAAAAACCCCTTTGAAATCGCCCAAATCCGAGCTTGAATGACCAAAAATGGAAGAAATTCCGGACCCCTTCGGTTTTAACACTGCCAAGGGATATTATAGGGATTTTACGTGCCTTGCCGCACTCCCACCGCGCTCAAAGGCAGAAAACTTTCGAATTGATACGGTCGCGGCGCGGCCGCGCGCTTATGATACATGTCTGGTAAAATGGTCATAATTTTCTGTATACACTTCCAAATGATGAACGGTTTAATGCGTTGGAAACTAGAACCAAAGAGCATTAATTTTATAGGTTGTGCATCAGAAAACTCTTTATATACATGTAGATATGCTCATCCAAAGTTAGGTCTTATGCGTACTCATTTGCAACTTTAGTATATTATGAAAGTTTCCAACTTGGCTTAGACTTAGGACTTTCCTTAGACCCCATATATCTTATAGTACGCCTCGTACACTTGTTATCATATCCATTTGGCATCCATCATGGCAATAGACCTCTTCCATATATAAAATAATATAATTAGGACACGTCAACTTTCTTATTTCGCCAAAATGCGCCGAATTATCATATGGACTTCCAAATCCAAATTCGAACACATGTCTAAGTCCGAATCACCATACGAAGATATTGACATCATTAAAATTCCAATTTAGGGTAATTTTCTCAAAAGTAAACTCTTCGGTCAACTCTTTCCATTTGAGCTTCAAAAATAAGATTTTGATTTTCTTTAAATTTAACTCTAAATCTTATGAAAACCAAACTTGACCATACATGCGGGTCATAATGCGTATTATGAATCTCCTCGAGGTCTTAAGCCATTGAACGAGACACTAATTCTTAAAATGACAGGTCAGGTCGTTACATTCTCCACCTCTTAAATAAATGTTCGTCCTCGAACGTGCTAAGACTTACTCTGAGGTTACCAAATTGATGATTTTGCTTTTACACATATACTCTCGGTTGATCTCACATTACTGCATTTGACACAATCCCGACAACACCATCTCATTTGAGATTATTTCCTTTATCCATACTTGTAACTTTAAGACCAAATTTTTTTTACTCTCCAAACATTTTCAAAATGGTCCAATTTTTTTCATATCAACACACGGTATTAGTCTCATGTCAACACATATTAACTTTTAATTGCACTTGAATACTTTGAAATTTTCCCAGGGATGTTACATTCTTCCCACTTAGGGTCATTCATCATCACATACACAACGTAACTTATCTCTCTCTTCGTACATCTCAGCGTACCAAATTTTTCTAACTCTCAAATTTTTCAGAAATTTTGGCAGAGTCTCTCCTGTAATTGGGCCTATCCACCTGTCTGAGTAACACCAAAACAACTCATGACAACACATCCACAACCTAACAAGGCACCAGAATGTATATATCAGTAACGCTAATCTCCGCATTACAAGTACGACATTATCATAATGATATCGAGACATGAAATACATCATATATATGACCATGACCACTTGTCTGGTCTTAATAGTTTTTCATCATTGATTACAAAATTGACAATTCCTCATGCCAACAAAAATCTGGTTCAAACCTCCATTTTCTAACAACAAGGCACGAGACATGAAGACCTTATTACTACTTACGCAAATTAATGACTCACATTTAATGCCACCTGGGCACTCACCTCGTAGGCTATAATTCAATAGTTACAATACAATTGGCAAATTATGCACAGAGGTATTCATACAAGAATTTTCAAATAAGCCTCATATGCATGACTCCTTATAATTACTATAGTACAAACCTTAATTTCATAAAAGGAGAATTTAAATACATAAACTTTTCACCACCAGGACCTCGTCCTTATACAGTATCCACCGCAGCTTGTAGCCCGATTTAAATATTTCATATTATATAAACATGTGAGGATCTCATTCTCAACTCTGAATCACAAGTATCTCGAACATTGAGCCAACTAAAATTTTCCATTTCTTTTCTTCCTTCTTTCAAATAATTTATGTTTAAACAAAATCACAACATATAAAGAAACCTCACACCGATAGTGTATAAAATTTGCAATTTAAATCAATTTTCTTAAAATCACATCAAAACCCACATCATAACTATTTTTAGTGACTAACACATAATGATAGACATGACTATCCCCATATAGTCTCATAACAGGAGTATTCACATAAGTAAATTAAAGATTACGAAGCTCACTCATGAGTAGAGCATATTAGGAGGACTTGCCTCGATACTCATAACCGAATCAAGTTAAGGAAATTATTCCTTTATGATAACTCGAGCTCGTACATGTAATTACTCCATCCAGTGTAGAGTCCTCAGCTACATCATAGCAAATATATCAATGAGTCAGGCCTCCATCTCTTAGGCGACATCTACCCGCTTTTGCTCTACCGCTAATTGGTAGTGTAAGTAGAGTAGTAACTGTAATGGAGTACGTGACATGTGTGCTCTGGTAGAACATATTTCTCCCAAATCTAGGATATTTTCTCATGATATTCCTAGTATCACCATATTCATAACAAACCATCCGCAGTTCGACTGCTCATACTTAGTTCGTGCCGGATAACTTAAATAACCATTGCAGGAAATTCCATGTCACTGGTACATTAAAAGATGACTGCCCCACGCTAGTGTTATGATTAACTTAAGCACTACGAGTATACTGGATATGTTTCCATGACCCCGCTGATACTGAAATGTAGAATTATTAAGGACGCGGGAATATCTCAAGTCTCATTATCATCTCATTCAAATCTCAGCTCTTAATCATATACAAGTTTTGTAAAACCTTTCAATACCACATAAATACATCTCAAGTCAAAATTGTTATAACACATGACCCCGCAATTTGATCGTTGATAGTGGACTCGCCTCACTCGGCACGATACCATAGGACACATATTCGATGATCCACAATACTAACCTTCATCGCTCGTACAACACTGGACATAAGACACCTCTAGCCATTTATGTGGCATATGTCATCCTCGTGATAGTTAAACTCACTTCCTCCAGTATCTTGGCTCGCTAGTAAGTACTCTTCGCTAAATATAATTCCTATACAAAACACATAGTATCTAATACCAGCAACTATTTATTTTTTTATGTAACGACCCGGCCGGTTGTTTTTGGAATTCACGCCTCAATCCCCCATTAACTATTTCCCCTAAGTTTATTTCTGCTATTTTGGTTTGCCGGGACGTTCGTTGTTGGGTTTCGGAGAGTTTTGGCACACTTAGTCCCTAAATAAGAGCTTAGGTGTTGAAAAGTGGTCCGTAGTTGGAACAGTGTGAAGACAACCTCAGAATGGAAATCTAACGGTTCCGTTAGCTCTGTTAGGTGATTTTGGGATTGGGAGCATGTTCGGAATGTATTTTGGAATTTGGTAGCTCATTTAGGCTTGAAATGCCGAAGTTTGAATTTTTGATGTTTCCGGTCCGATAGTGCGTTTTTTATCCGAAGGTCGGATTGGAATGCCAAAAGTTGTAGTAGCTCCGTCATTTCATTTGGGATGTGTGTGCAAAATTTCAGGTCATTTGGACGTGTTTTGGTTAGGTTTTTGATCGAAAGCGTGTTTTGATGAAATTTAAAGTTCTTAGGCTTAAATCATTGATTAATTCGAGTTTTGACGTTGTTCTAGGTGTTTCAAAGATTGGTACAAGTTTGAATGAGGTATTAGGTGTTATTGGTGCTTTTGCTTGAGGTCCCGGGGGCCTCAGGTGTGTTTTCGGATGCTCAACGGGCAATTGTTGGTGTTGGAAAAGTGTGCAGCAGCTGAAAGTTTCTATTATCTAGTATTTCCGTTCTGCAGCTCCAGAGCCGTAGAAGCAGCCTTGGCTTCGCAGAAGCGACTTTTGGTCATCCTCCAGGAACCCGCAGAAATGGTAAGAATTCTGCAGAAGCGGATCCGCTTCTGTGAGATTGGAACCGCAGAAGCGGAAGCTGGGATTTTAAAGGAAGCCGCAGAAGCGGCCAGAGTTCCGCATAAGCGAGACCGCAGAAGCGGTATTCACTGTTCAGAAAAGGGAATTTCGAGGGTTGAGTTTTAAAAGTTGAAAAAATCAATTGAGAGCTCAGGAGAGGGTGATTTTGAGTGGGTTTTGAAGATAAGATCATTGGCTAAAGTTTCCTTAATCCCTTTTAGTTGTATTCCATCAATATATAGCTTAATCCATCATCTAATTTCGAATTTGGAATCAAAATGGGGGAAAACTTCTTCAACCAAACTATTGGGTTTTGAGTGAGCATTTGACCTCCGATTTAGGAGATTTTTATATGGTTAGACTCGTGAGAGTACGAGGGTTCTGAAAATGTAAAAATTAACCGATTTTGAGACGTTGGTCTGAGGGGAATTTTGGTCATTTTACCTAATTTCATGTTCTAGCTTTGAATTTAATAGTAAAACCAGTTGTTTGCGATGTTATTTACAATGTGTGATTGAATTGAATAGATTTAGGCTATTTGGAGTCGGATACTCGTGGCAAAGGCGTAGTTTCTAACTGATTTTTTTGCTGGTTCGAGGTAAGTGGCTTGTATAACCTTGTTTGGGGGACCTTTCCCCTTAGGATATGATGTGTGGTAATTGAGTGCCTTGTAAGTGAGATGACGAGCGCGTATTTGAGCTAATTGTTGAAAAATCCGGTTTTTACTTAAAATATTGAGACTGAGTTTCCTTCATATTTGCCTTGTTTTACTTGCAGTTATAGCCTGTTTTAGATTAGAAAAGCATGTTTAGTTGATCTAACTGCATAATTGTCTAAGTTGCTTTGACTGTACTACGTAAAGCATGCTAGGCTAGTACTACCTGATGTTTGTCTTCTGTACTTCATATTCTCAATATCTTCTTGTTGTGGTTGCGCATTTACATTGGGACTACGGATGTGGGATTTCGGTAGCTCCCCCCTTGTTTGTTTACTTTGGGACTGCGGGTTCGATTCCCGGTAGATCCCCTGCACATTTACTTTGGGACTGCGAGTTCGATTCCCGATAGATCCCCCTACATATTTACTTTGGGAGTGCGGGTTAGATTCCCGATAGATCCCCCTGCACATGGATAGTTGGACTATAGGACGGTATCCCGGGAGATCCTTCGGACACACACATATGATGGACTATGGGACGGTATCCTGGGAGATCCTTCAGATATACACATATGATGGACTACGGGACGGTATCCCGAGAGATCCACATGACAGTTGAGAAAGGGCCTATAGGACGGTATCTTGGGAGATCCTCATTGTTACCATTAGTATCGAGATGTACTTATTCTGTAGTTGCTCTGTTCCTTGTGTATTTGATATTGCCTTATTTAGTTGTTTTATTCCACTGTTGTACTCATTATTGCTGCCTTTTCTTTCATACTGTTAATTTATTATTATATTTTACCTCAGTAGGGCCCTGACCTTCCTCGTCGCTACCTAACAGAGGTTAGGCTTGGCACTTACTGAGTACCGCTGTGGTGTACTCATTCCCCTTCTGCGCATGTTTTTCATGTGCAGATCCAGGTTCCTCTACCCAGGCGTACTATCATCGAGGCGGAGAGATCTAGCGGAGACTTTGAGATATATCTGCCACGTCTGCAGACCAGTAGTCTCTACTCTATTCTAGCTCTAGTAGTTAGCTTATCTTTTCTTTCAGCTTTTTAGACATTCTGGAGTTAGAGCAGTGTTTTACATTTCTATTAGCCTGTGTTTCCCGTGAGTTTCCGGGTTTTGAGATTGAGTTGTAGACTTCCGCATTTCTTTTGAGTTGTGCAGGCCAAGCGGCCTTATATGCAACTACTATTTTACATATGTTCAGTTTAATTAATTATTCCGCAAGTTAGGTTGTTGTTTTTGCATTGTTAGGCTTACCTAGTTATAGGGACTAGGTGCCATCACAACATGTTCATGGAGGGTGAACTGGGGTAGTGACATTTTATATATTATTTTACATCCACCTGTGATGATTAGGTAACCAATTAAACCTTCTTAAGATTGTACTTATCAACTAGATGTCAAAATATATTGCATAATCATGCGCACAACTGAAAGAACTCTCCATACTTTCGCATCCCCGATTCTGGACGACACGTGGTAACAATAGTCGAGAAACTTTGGATCCCTTATATCCCATTTAATGTATCACAAACCATTGTCATAGTGCGCAATTCCATACATGAGTGAATAGAAAAGAACATAAGATATACAGTTTAAGCTGAATTAATATCGCACGATAAGGAATGCAAGAAGTGGAACTTTCATAGCAGTTATGTAGCCTCTCGAAGATAAGTACAGACGTCTCCGTACCGATCCGCAATACTCTACTAAACTCGCTTATGACTTGTATCACCCAAGAACCTAGAGCTCAGATACCAACTTGTCACGACCCAAAAATCCCTCAGAAGGAGTCGTGATGGCACCTAGTCTCTAAACTAGGTAACCCTAACATAAACTAAAATAACATTGATATTTGCCAACTTTAAATTCAATAAATCTTAACAATTTACAATTCCCAAAACCGGTGATACAAGTCATAAGCCTATCTAAGAGTAATTTCATAAAATAATACCTCACTACCCCGAAACAAAGGAGCAAATGAAAGTAAATACAAATGAAGGTGACTCCAAGACCTGCGAACGCTGTAGCAGGTTTACCTTGAGTCTCCATAGCGATGACCCGCATAGGTACTATCAATCCACCTGGATCTGTACACAAAAATGTACAGAAATGCAGTATCAGCATGCAAGTCGGCATGTCCCAGGGCCCTTGAAGGCCTCAGAGATGATAAGAAAGGCGAGGGGGAAACCATTGGAGGCTTGGGGTTGAAAGGTGGTCGTCGGAGATGTCCGAAGAGGGGGGCAATGGTTGAAGAATGCTAAGGTTAGGTTGAGAGAAGAGAAAAGAACAAAGAATTCAAGGGCGGCAGGTTTAGAAAATGATTTAGGGTTGGGGGTTGTATGAATTAAGAATGGTAAGAACGGTCTAGGGTCGTTCATCTTTTAGATCAACGGCCAGGTTTTGAGATGACTTTAGGTCGGGTATGGGTAATTAGGGCTTGGGGTCAGGTAATGTGATTAGGATTGGGTTGGGATGAGGTTAGAATTAGGCTAAAATTGAAAGGCAAATCTGGCTATGATTTAAATAGCCAATTTTCCCTATTTTAATTTAATAAATGATAATATAGTTTCTAAAAATAATTTTTCTATACCAAAATGATTAAAAATGTATAATTATCATTTTAAAAATATAGGGGCCAATTTTACACATATAAAGTATAATATACATTAAAAAGAGCTAACATTGCAGTTATAGAAATTAAATGAATAAATCATCATAACAATAATTTAGGCAATAATTATTGGTATTTTATGAAAATAGGGAAAATAAATAAATCAATTTGAATCCTTAAAATTATGGAAAAAATTATAAAAACCTTGTGCATGCTTATATATGCATACATATGCTATTTTGAAGGTATTTATGCATATTTAAGATATATAGGGAAAATTGGGTATCAACAGCTGCCCCTCTTTACCAGGGAAGGATGAAAGAGTTTTCGGGTAAAGAAATGATGGCCAATTTTGACCGGATGGGAGGTTTTGAAAGACGGAGACCGAACTCCAGTATTCAAGTTGCCTACATATCTCTGGCCTTACAAGAATCAGACCATGTGTAGTTCTGGATTCACCCGCGGAGTAGGCCGATGAAATTATTACAAGAATGGACAAGAGATGCGGAAGCGGCTACGGTGAGCGGTTAAGGCTCGGGACGATTGGAGGGAATTGAAGCGAGATTTCTCCTACCAGGATAGCGGTTGCTTACTGGTTACCTACAGATAAAAGATGCTACAAGCGTATTTGCAAAAATTTAAACATGATAAAAATTCCCTTTGGACCATGAAGGTTGTTTTTGGACGGTTAAAGATGGCGTCCTTGGACCATGACATCCTGGCCCACGAATTGTTTAGTGAAGGATTCTCAGGCCATGAAATGGTGCTCTCGGGCCATGAAAATGGTGCCTCCAAACCATGACGCCTTTGAATAATAATATGTAAGTTTGAGAGATCCTCAGACCATGGCATGATGTCTTCTGGCTATGAGAATGATGCCTTTAGACTATGATGCCTTCGTGTAGATTGGGGATGTTTCAGCCCATGGTGTGCAATAATATGATATAACAAGACAGGGATTAGTCTTGTGAAATGGAGGGCAGAGTTTAGCCCGATTGAAAAGCAAGTAGATAGTAGTAGAAGTAGAGCAATATCTATGCAAAGAGCGATAGTGCTTAGTCCTATGCAAGTGGGGAGTCAAGGATTAGCCTTATGCAAATGGGGAGCCAAAGATTAGCCTTGTGCAATTATGGAGCCAAGGACTAGGCTCCTGCAAATATAAAGGCAAGGAACCTCATGCAAATATAAAGTCAAAGAGTAAACTCATGCAAGTATGGAGTCATGGCTTAGACCAATGCAAATATAGAGTCAAGGATTAGACTCATGTAAATGTGGAGTCAAGTATTAGACACATACAAGATTGGAGACAGAGCTTAGTCTCATGTAAAGAGAAGGTAGTGCTTAGCCTTATACAAATATGGAGGTAGAGCTTAACCTCATGCGAGATTCAGGATAGGGCTTAGTCCTATGCAAATGGAAAGCAATGCTTAGCCTTACGCAGATATAGAGTCCAGGATTAGACTCATGCAAGATTGGAGACAGAGCTTAGTCTCATGCAAATGTAGAGTCAGAGATTAGACTCATGCAAATGTGGAGTCAGAGATTAGATTCATGTAAGTATGGAGTTAGATATTAGACTCATGCAAGTTTGGAGTCAGAGATTAGACTCATGCAAGTATGGAGTCAAAGATTAGACTCATGCAAGTATGGAGTCAGAGATTAGACTCATGTAAGTATGGAGTCAGAGATTAGACTCATGGAAAAAGAGAATAGCAAAAAAGGGTAGAGTATGTCTTAGCTAGGATATGTTTAGTGTTTGATGGCCAGATGGATGGTGAATTTGCTTTGTGTATACATGATCTGAGAATTCTACCGTTACATCAAATGTGCCTGCGTTCAAAGAAGAATTGTAAGTTTTATGAGGGGAGGTTGGTTCTTGCTTTGTCTGTCGGCCTTGCTCTGCTCCACTCTGGAAGACCCCTTCGAGTTCCCCTAGGTAGCACCTGTCTGTTATGAAAATAGTATTTTCTAAGAGTGCAATCATTGATAAAATAGAATCGTTTTGGAAGCGTATTGATATTTCAAGTAAGTTAATTTTTTTTATGAACTAGTGACTGTGACACATTTCAAAGGCATTGCAGCTCTATTATGTTATAATTTTGAGGGTCCTCCTCCAAATTATGCCCCTGTTTGGTAGATGATTTTTAAGTATTTGCGAATGACGGACGCTGCTGAATCTTCTTTGGAATTTTAAGAATCCTTCTCAAAATCTTGCCTAAGTTCTTGACTTATTATTGACTTCCTGCCATGTGACGGCGTCGGTTAGACTTGCTCTAGAATTTTGATGACCCTCCTCAAAATTCTGCCCCAGTTTATGATTTTGGGGAAAATCAAAACTTTATTATGATATGACCGAACCCATAAGGCTACCTACATATCCCCTCTTAAACCGGAATCAGGTCAAGCGCAGTTCAATTACATCAAATGATGAAATGCAAAGTATCTAAGAATAGTATCTCTTAATTATGTCTGAATTGATTGTTTTTTTTCTAATTTCTCCATCTATCTCTGCAAATGTGAGTACTCCTCCTGTTAGGAACCTGTGAACCATGTACGAACCTTGCCAGTTCGGATAGAAATTCCCTTTGGCTTCATCTTGATGCAGGAAGATTTTCTTCAATACCAGCTTCCCTGCTGGGAGTTGTCTTCGTTTGATTCTTTTGTCGAAAGATCTAGACATTCTGTTCTGATAGAGTTGGTCGTGGCATACTGCGTTCATCTTCTTTCCAATGATAAGGGCCAATTTTTCATAGTGACTTCTTATCCATTCCGCATCACTGAGTTCAGCTTCATATATGACGCTTAAGGAAGGAATCTCCACCTCGGTTGGGATGATAGCCTCAGTACCAAAAACCAACATGTAGGGGGTTTCCCTGGTTGACATGTGAATTGTGGTAAGGTACCCTAACAGAGCAAAGGGTAACTTTTCATGCCACTACTTGTGATTCTCTACCATTTTCCTTAATATCTTCTTAATGTTTTATTTGGCAGCTCCTACGGCTCCATTCATCGAAGATCTGTAAGTGGTGGAATTCTTGTGCTTGATTTTTAAAGTTTCACATAAAGCTTTCATCATATCATTGTTGAGATTGGCGACATTGTCAGTAATAATACACTTAGGAACTTCCGAATTGGTAGACAATATGATCCTTGACAAAATCTGCAATGACTCTCTTGGTTATAGCTTTGTAAGATGCAACTTCTACCCATTTTGTGAAATAATCAATGGCTACCAGAATAAACTGGTGTCCGTTCGAAGCAATGGGCTCCATTGGACTGATAACATCTATTCCCCAGGCGGTGAATGGCCAAGGTGAGCTTGTTGCATTAAGCTCATTTGGCGGCACTATTATCATGTCGGCATGCACTTGATATTGAAAGCATTTGCAGACATAATGAGCACAATCTGTCTCCATGGTCATCCAGAAATAACCTGCTCTAAGTATTTTCTTGGCCAAGACGAAATTGTTCATGTGCGGACCACAAGTCCCAGCATACGCATCCTCAAGTATCTTAGAAGCTTCCTTTACATTGACATACCTTAGTAAATCCAAATCTGAAGTTCTTCTGTACAAGTTTCCTCCGTTATGGAAGAAATGATTTAAGAATCTCTGGAGTGTGAGTTTCTGAATGTGATTTGCCTGCTCCGGGTATTCTCCTTTTAATAAATACTCCTTGATGTCATGGAACCAAGGCTTCCTGTCTGCTTCTTTCTCGACATGAGCACAATATGGCAGCTGATTATGGACCCTTACCGGGATTAGATTGATATAGTTCTTATCTAGATGTTGTATCATAGATGACAAAGTGGCTAAGGTGTCGGCAAACTCATTCTGAAATCTAGGCACATGTCAAAATTCTATCTTTGAGAACCTCCTTTTCAATTCCTGCACATTAGGGCTGTGCACGGATCGGATTTTAAAGTTTGGATCGGATCAGATTTCGGATCATATTATGTATCAAAGTTGCAAACTAATATGTATATTTTCTTTGTAAAAGAGGCGATACATTAAGAAAAATTCATGTTTATGCAATTATGAGAGTATTATGGTGCCAATATAGCTAAATCTAACAATTTTAAAGGTAATAACTTGGAGGAAGATTTAAAGGAAGTACTGACTATCCAAAATTAAAGTGTAGTATTTATACATTACCTAATAATTTCAGATTTCGGATTTCGGATTGGATCATATTAAAATATACCAATCCGAATCCGATCCAAAATCCAAAATTTTAATAAGCACAATCTGAATGTGATCCAAACCGAAATCCGAAATACGAAATTGAATGGATCGGTTCGGATTTCGGATATTCGATCCGAATGAAAAGCCCTACTGCACATGGTGCAGATATGGCAATATCTTGGAATTCTTGGTGGCATACTCTCCTTGTACCTGGTGCATAAGCAAATCTGAATTACCAACAATTCATGAATGTTCATGTCAACTACAATTTTGAGCCTTAGTATGAAGGCTTCATATTCTTCCATGTTGTTGGTGCAAGGAAATCTGAGTTTGGCAGATACCGAATAATGCTGACCCATTTCTGACACCAAAACTGCTCCAATGCCTACTCCTTTGAAATTTGCAGCTCTGTCAAAGAACATCCTCCAACCTTCATATACTTCAGTAATGTCTTCTCTTGAAATGATACTTCTTCGTCAGGAAAATACATTTTCAAGGGTTCGTATTTTCCTCCCATCGAATTTTCAGCGAGCTGATCTCCCAATGCCTGTCTCTTGACTGAATTTTGAGTTACATAGATGATATTGAACTCACTCAGTAGTATCTGCCATTTAGCTAACTTCCCAGTAGGCATGGGCTTCTGAAATATGTACTTCAGGGGATCCATCCTGGATATGAGGCATGGGATCTATTTCTTTGTGTCATATCATGGAAGATGATTATCATGGCTCTCATGTAAGTGGCCCCAACATTCTTCAGACCGAATGGCATCATCTAGTAACAATATACACCCCAAGGGATAATAAAAGTTATCTTCTCAGTATCTTCTTCATCCATCCAGATCTGGTGATAACCTGCAAAGCAATCTACAAAGGATTGGAGTTCATGCTTGGTGCAGTTATCGATCAGGATATGTATATTTGGTAGTGGGAAGTCGTCTTTGGGACTTGTTCTATTTAAATCTTGATAATCGACACATACTCGAACTTTCCCATCTTTTTTCAAAACTGGAACAATGTTAGCTAACCATGTTGGGTACACAACCACCCCAAGAACTTTGGCTTTGATCTACTTGGTAACTTTCTCCTTGATTTTTAAACTCATGTATGGTTTGAACTTTTAGAGTTTCTTCTTTACTGGCGGACATGTGGGATTAGTAGGCAACTTGTGAGCTGCTATGGAAGTGCTCAAACCGGTCATGTCATCATATGACCATGCGAAAATGTCCTCACACTCTTTTAGGAAATGGATACACTCCTCTTTCTCAATTGGTGATAAGTAAATGCTGATGCGAGTCACCTTGACGGTCTCGGCATCTCCCAAATTTACTACTTCTGTTTCATCTAGGTTGGACTTAGGCTTATTCTCGAAATTTTCAACCTCTCTGACAATTTCCTCGAGTATATAATCTTCTTCCTTTGAGTCACTATTCTCATGTTGCGTTGCCTCATTACATGTCACAGTTACTGGTTTATCAGGAAAAGTAATAATAACATTGTAGAAGGGAAAAGTATAAAATAGTAATGAATAATGATAAAGGACAAATGCATTTGATTAAAACTGAGAAAATCATTGAAACAAATCTTGGCTCGGTAAATCGAGCATTTATTTTGGAACAAGGAAATCTTAAAACAAAATTACTGGAAATCTTAAACTCCTATAACGGCTATAGAAATAAATTCTGCCAAGCTACCCAGGGACTCTGCAGGCTCGGGATGGTGTGGCGATCCAATTTTTGAGAGCCGCTCCCTTTGCCACAGTATGAATGGTGAGGTCTTCTTCCTCCCCCTCCTCAATTATGGTAGTACAGTCCATATCCTCATCTTCCAAAAGAAATTCCTTCAGTCCAGATAGTGTTTCTTCTTCTACAGTTCCCCATATTGTGTCGGACCGGTGGAAAGCTTATTCCAGACGTGGTACTGGTTGCTCAAGAGGGTAATACGGTCCACGCCACAGAGGCAACCAATTCCTATACTCTTGCCATATTGGTATCGGAGCCTAAAAGTGGTACCATGATTTTTCAGATGTATTGGCTTGGTTATACCTTGGAGGTTCTTCCCTAAACCTTTACCGGGTTCATACCTGGACCATGCTAGTATGCTTTCTATTTTGTTACTCCACCACTTGTCTTTCTCGATGATATTTACCTATTTAATATGATGATAGGTCTCCCCTCCTAGCCTCTTTCTATGTCCAAAGGACGGAATGGCTTAACTAGTGTAGATGGGGTTACTCCCATCTCTATGAATGATTACCTCTTAAAGGTTCCATTCAAATTTTATGGCTTGGTGTAGTGTGGAGGGCACGACTCCAGCAACATAGATCTATGGGCGGCCCAGCAAAAGATTATATGAGGCTGGTATGTCAAGTACTTGCAATGCAACATAGAACCAAGTTGGTCCCATCTGCAGGCAAAGGTTGATTTCCTCGATCGTCTCCCTCTACGAACCATCAAAAGTCTTCACATTCATGCTTCTTGTCCGTATTTCATGGAAACTTTGTCCAACATTTTCAGAGTATCCAGTGGACAAATATTAAGGCTCGAACCTCCATCAACCAAAACCCTATCAATAAACTTGTCTTCAAATTGTACTGTAATATGCAATGCTCGATTGTGATTCAAACCTTCGGGCGGTAGCTCATCTTCGTTGAAGATAATCTTATGACTCTCCAGCACCTGGCCGATCATGTTGGCCATTTCTCCACTAGTGATATTATTGGGTACATAAGCCTCGCTCAATAGTTTCATCAAGGCATTCTTGTGTGCCTCTGAATTCTGTAGTTGTGACATGATAGATATCTGAGCATGGACTCTCTTCAAATGCTCAACAACAGAATACTCTTTTTCTTGTACTTTCCTCCACAGGTCATCTGGTCTGGTCGCAATGACAGGCTACCTAGCAGTGGCATCCTTACTTGAATCTCCCAGGTGTTTAGGTGTATATACTCTTCTAGTTTAGTCATCCCTTATGCGATGTCAGATTCCTCTATCTTAGTCTTCCGTTTTCGCCGAGCCTCAGCAACATAATCCTAGGGTATTGCTTTTGAGTTGAATGGTGGCGTGGTTGAAACCGTCACAGTAAGGCGTGACCACTTCCACTTCAAATGGAGGGGAGGTGGTTGAGGGCGGAGCCACTTCTACCTTAAATGAAACTGATACAGTTACCTCAACATCAATAGGTGCCTGAGTCTGAATCACGATAGGAGTAAGTATGACAACAACCTTACAGTCATCGCCTTCTCTAATGAGCCTGATTGACCCCTCATGTTCCCATTCTTCATTTGTTTCTATAACATGTACATTGTCACCTCTATGATCAGGGAGGGGATTGTTGTGAACATTAGGTGTGGCTTCCTTCTCCTGTATGACCTTATTGTCAATTAACGTCTAGATCTTGTCCTTCAATGTTCGGCACTCAGCAGTGGCGTGCCCTTTTATGTTGGAGTGATATGCATAGTTTTTGTTCGGGTTGACCCATTGGGATGGATTTTCTAATGCCACAACGGGAATAGGAGTGACGTAACCTGCGGCTTTTAACATTTCATACAATTGGTCAATGGGTTCAATAATGGCGGTGTATTATCTAGGTATCTTGCGGTCGAAGATGGGTCTTGGCCTTGGATAATTTTGGCAAGTTGGTGGTGATTGGAAGTAGGACAGTTGGGAATTATAGGTGTGATGCACAGCGGTTGGTTGGGAATATTAGTGGTGATGCTTGGTATGTATGTGGTGATACTTGGTATGTAGGTGGAGGTGTTTGCCCTGGGCCACCCATGCCTCTTTGGATCGCCTTATTTGTGGCTTGAAGTGTCTCAAAATTTGTTACCATCCTGCTCTTGATTCCTTCCTCAAGCTTTTCCCCGAGCTTGATGATATTAGAGAATTTGTGTTTTGTGATGACCATCAGTCTCTCATAATATTGTGGATCATGTGCTCTGACGAAGAATTTTTTCATATGTTTTTCATCCAAAGCGGGCCTGACCTTGGCGGCTTCCGACCTCCAATGAGTAGCATATTTGCAGAAAGTCTCAGTAGGTTTCTTCTTGAGATTCTAAATGTAGAAGACATCAGGTGCATTTTCCATGCTGAACCTGAATCGATCCATGAAATCTGACGCCATTCTTACCCAATTGGACCATTTCGTAGGATTCTGGCTGATATACCAAGACAAAGTGTCCCTTGTAGGGCTCTTCATAAAGAGATTCATTCAAATCTTTTCATCTTTTCCGACCCCAACAAGCTTGTCACAGTAGGTCCTTAGGTGAACCCTGGGATCACCTACCATAAAATATTTCGAACTTGGGAGGTTTGTACCCTTCTAGCAATTCCACATTGGCATGTATGCATAGATCTTCGTAGTTCAAACCTTCTATTCCTCAATCGCCTTCAACGCCTTGAACTCGGCTTGTTAACTTCTTGAGATCTTTGGCCATGTTCTTAATGAGCAAGTCTTTTTCGGACGGTTCTGGTGCACAGAAGATTGGTTGTCTAGAATGTGGTATAGTTTCCACGTATATGGGGTTGCTCTTATGGGTACTAGGGACTTGGGTATAGTGATGGTCATTGGTAGAGTATTGTGGATCGGGAATGAGTGCGAGTGTATTTTGGGGAGTATGGTAAGTGTTGGTTGGTTGATGATGTTCTGGTGGAGTTGGTTTTGGCAGTGGATTAATATTTTGAGCGGGAGTTGCATTTTGATTTGGTGTGGTGGGATTTTGTGGCTGTTGGTTTTGTGTGTTTTGAGTAGGTGTTGGGTTCTTCGCGTTCAGTTGGTGGATGTCAGGGACATTGAGGGTGAGTGACAAGTTTGCCAAATTGCCGACCTACTTAATTTCTCCTTGTAATTATAGTATCTTTTGTTCTAGTCTTAGAACCAGGTCATTCGGTGTTGGAGTATTGTGGCTGTCGGAAGTCTTTGCGTTCTCAATGTTTTCCTTTCGGATTCCACTTAAATCATCTATCTTTGCTTTCCTTCTGCTTTTTGTATTGCTTGTACGAGGAGAAGGAGGAGTAGGGCCTCTAGATCTGGTATGATATATTGATGAAGCCATTATGGATGAACCAACCTAAGGGGATGGGAATAATAATAGAAAAATAAACAAAAACAAAAAGGTAACATGTTAGTGAGAATTCCGAAATGTTTACAGTATTTAAACACATATTGCAAAATATAAACTCGTATCCTAATTTGTGAGCCTCGTTGTTCCCGAGGTAGGCCTAGCCACAAACAAATTTGGAGAACTTTAAATGCCAATAAATGCTTCATTTCATAATATAAAAGTAGATGAATCCAAAAATGACACTAACATAATAATAAAACAAGTCACTATTGTCACTTGGCCTTATTACATTTTAAGAAAAGCAAATGAGCCCAATCTATTTAGTCCCAGAAGAACCTTCCCAGATTTGATCTTTCGGACTCCGTTATATAGATCCCCCAGCTCGCGCAGTCCCAACAGCAAGCAGGCTCTGGCCAGATGTCCTCCCTCAGCTCCCTCATCATTCTAGCAGTTTTCGATCCTCTTTATGACTTTGCCCTCTAGTTTCCTATTGGAAGTGACCGCCATATCTTTGCATTCCTCAATCAACCTTGCATTCTTCTCATGTATTTTTCGGTGCTCATTTTCAGAGTCGTGGACCCTTTTGTATAGCCTATTGTACTTGACTTGTGTTTCAGCTTCCTCATCTATGATTTTGTTCCCTCGACTGGTTCTTCTCATGTATGCCCTCTCATGGGTAGAATCTATCTAGAGGGCATACAAAATCATATCTTTGCCCTCTCATGTATTTTCCGGTGCTCATTTTCAGAGTCATGAACCATTCAACCATCCACTGTACTTGTGCCTCGGTTAGATTGAAGAACTCTACCCATTCGCTGGCACTTTCGGGCTGAGCAAATCTATCTGGAATATAGGTCATCTGCATAGGGTGATGGAAGGAAATGAGGTTGTTCCAAGCCCTTCGCAACAATTCTTGACAATATCCACCATTTTGGAGATGCTCCAACAACCCTAAATACAGTAATAAATTACAACTCTCGAACTGCTTGACCCTTCTTTGACGGCGCTCTAGGACCCTGTTGATGTCGGCTATGAACATGGGGACTATGGTATATATCTGTCCATTAATACCTTCCATCACCATTTTGGTGACCATGGACAACCTAGTGTGGATTCTTTCCTTTTTCATTGGGAACACTAATAGCCCTATAAAGCACAAAATGAACACGAACACTCTATGGTGGATATGACCCAATGAAGTGAGGACGATATCATCATGGTAAGTGCGGAAAGACTTTCTATGGCCATACCTCTCGTATAGATACTCGAAAGGTATGTAGGAATCCTTAAATCACACTAGGTCGACATTTTTTTTAGCCTCATCATCTTCAAATATCCCCTACCCGTACGGTTTTCTGGCACCAGAAGCCCAGGACTGTCCCATGTCAACCTTGCAAGTCCCTCTATCTCTTCTAAAAGTGGTGTCATCTCTATGTTACCAAAACGAATGACAGCTCTTTCACTATCCCAGAATAAGGTGGTATCCTAGCTCAGTTTGTTGTTTTTTTCAATATCTAGCAAGGAAGACAAGTTACCCAGATGTTTTTCACATGCTTCTTGTCGCTTGAGGAAAGTTCCTCCCACCAATCTAGCAACAATGGAGGGATGTTGCTAACCATACCGAATCCGGGGACCTCGTGCCTCATTTTCTGCAAAATTAAGGGTTAGCCCTTACCCCTACGGGACTCGACTATTTATACATTTATGATTAGCATATCGACATTTAGTTCTCCAAATTAATGCACAAAATGTGGTTGCGTCCGTTGGGATTATGGAAAAGCCGATGGACTTTGGATAAGGCTTATCTTAAGGATCATTGTATGGACAACATAACTGATCAGACTAGGTTTGACCATGATGCATGCACAATTTAAATAGAGTAAGGTTTCTACGGGGTTTTAGACCGGTACCCTCAAGCAGACAACTTGAGGGGAAAGGCACAGAATCGTCGACTGCACCACTGATAAACTGGTTTTACCGCAAATAAGACTTTCTGAATTTAAAGGTAGTAAATAGGAAGAGCGCAACCACTCATTAAAACGTTGCTATAGTATTTTATATGCACGAGTAGAATATCATGAGGAGTATGATTTATGAATCAATTAATAATATGTAGTCAAGTATTTTCACGTAGGAGAAATAAATATAGTATCTAAATAATTAAAAGACAGTTACATGAAAAGGAAACAAAGAGACAAGTCAATGTCAAGGCAATAAAGAAATCATAAATGCTTGAAAAATAGATAGTTAACTTCAAATAAGGGAGAAGGGTACGAGATAAGCATGCTCGGACAAATTTGTAAAATGCAAGTTCATTATGGTAAGATCCTAAAGATATCCCCAGCAGAGTTGCCATGCTGTCGCGCCCCCTTTTTCCCTCCCTTTTTGACAGGGAGAGAGGTCCGAGTTTCGACATTCATAGGGTGTAATGACTTATTTCCTTTTTGGGAACTGGGTATTTGGAGAGTCGGCACCTAACAGATTATGGTGCGCTAGGGCACCTAGAGCGATTAACTCTAGTGTTGGTTTGCATTACCAAAGATTAGGGTAAGGGCTCGAAGTAACCTCGTGCAGAGGGTGTTAGGCGCCCCTCTTGGTCTACAAGTTTGGGTCCCAGAAGAACTTATATTCACAAATTAGTCCATTAAAAGAACAGTTGAATCAAATAGGTCGCAAGTAAAGTATGTTAGAATAACTCAAATAGTGAGATAAAGGTTTGAACAAGTTGTACAACAAAGGTTTAAATAAAGAAAGGATTTGGCAAGGGGGTGGTCCTAGGTTGGTTATACTATAGGATCACCCTACACAATGTCCGGTAGATACTCCTCAATAAAGGGCTACACGTGATATTAACGCGTAGTCATCATATCCATGTCTATCCTCCCCGTCCCCTTATTGGTCACCTAAAGCAAGTGTTTGGTCAACGATTCCTATTGCGTGCTGCTACCCTCCCTTCATAATGGTCCTAGAGAGAGTTAGGACCTCTACCTATAGGTGGTTCTAGATGTACCTCTAAGGTTTTAAAAGCGAAAATTCTTAGGCGACAGTCAAAAGCATTTAGGACTTTCACACAAAATGGGAGCAATTAAGAGGCTCATAGTTTCCTCCTCAAGCAAACATATAAGTAGAATGACTAAAGTACAGTTAAGGTCTTTTATTAAACAAAACCTTTTTTAGGCTCAGAAATTATACCCTAGCAGTTGCCTAAGGACACCTTTTAAATCCTGTTAGGATCAGAAAGCATTAAGCGATAGAGACAGTTTCAGAGAATGCAATTTTGAAAGCGCCTTAGAGGCTTGCCTATACGCAGGATACTGATATCTATTAATGCAAAAATGAATAGATTTTGAAATATGATCGTTTAATACTTATAGGAATGATATCTAATGAGATGAGGCAGTTTGAAAGAACTTGTTTCATAACTTGCTTTATACTTAATAAGACCAATTCAGGGATGAACTAGGCGTGATTAAAGTGACTTATTAGGCTAAATCAGATTAACAGACAAAATTGCGAGTAGAATTCCCTATAGGCATGATATCTAGGCGTATTACTGATTTTAGTCGATTTGCAAATGTGGAAACATACAGAAGTTCTCATTATAACTATATCTGAATTAAGTCCTATAGGCATGGTATCCATTATTAAACTGATTTTAAGACATGATTTCTTGGAACCTATATTCATGGTTTCTAAAATGTGATAGAATGTAAAACCTTATAGACATGGTTTCTACTAGACGAGTAAACAAACTTAAAGATGAAGTCTTATGGACATGATTTCTATTTGTGTCACGACCCCAATTTGCCTTCCGTGAACTGTCGTGATGGCACCTAGTCTATACGACTAGGTAAGCCTAAATTATGTAAAAAATAAATAAAATTTGTAGAAAAATAATTTAAAACCAACTAACATAATTAAACAGTATTTAAAATGCTGCCCGGCATAAACAATACAACTTCTCGAACTAACAACACTTCCCAAAACCCGGAAACCTATGAATCACAAGCTAAAAAATACTACATAGCTCTAACTCTGAAATGTCTAACAAGAACAAAAAGCACAGAAGGGCTAAATATTGAATGCACGAATAGAAAGAGACTTCTCGGTCTGTGGACGCAGCATATATACCTCGAAGTCACTAGAGCAGTCGGCTCGCCTCAGAGGTGATAGGACTAGATAGAAGTACCTAGATCTACAAATAAAAAACAAGTGCAGAAAGGTTATGAGCACACCATAGTTGTACTTAGTAAGTGCCAAGCCTGACCTCAGTTGAGTAGTGACGAGGAAGGTCAGGGACCTACTGAGCTCAAAAGAAAATACGAGGTAAAATGATATAGAATAAGGTAGTATAATTGAGTGTAATAATAAGAGGTAACCAAAATAGAAGAACAACAACAACTAGAACACCAACAGATAATAACAGAAAGGAAATACAATTCAATGCAGAGATAACAACCTAGGTCTACTAGGATCCTGTCCTGTAGCCCCAAACGTAAATACTCAGTACAGGGGGAACATACTGGGTGCATTCCCGTAGTTTCAATGTAAATGTGCAGGGGGATCTACCAGAATACCACATCCGTAATCCCAAATAAACAAACAAGGGGGATCTCCCAAAATACCACATCCGTAGTCCCAAATAAGCAAACATGGAGGGATCTCCCGGAATACCACATCTGTAGTCATAAATAAACAAATAGGGGGGATCTCCCAAAATACCACATTCATATTCCAAAATAAAAAAAATAGGGGGATCTCCCGGGTTACCGTCCCGTAGACCCAAAGTAAACACACAACAATAACACGAAGAATACATAATTAAATCCAAATCCTATGTCAAGGTAAAGTAGGTATTTCTAGCCTTGCATGTTCTACATAATCCAAATAAGGTATTTTGAGCAAGTAAATTAATTAAGTCAATTAGACATGCTTCTCTAGACTAACAGCAGACTTAAATTCAAGGTAGTGCAAACAAGAAAAAGGAAAATACAATTAAGGCTACTTTTCATGACAATAGGATTTTTAACAATTAGCTCAAGTACGCACTCGTCACCTCACGTACAAGGCATTACAATTACCACAATACCAATCCTAAGGAAAAGTCCCCCACACAAGGTTAAACAAGCCACTTACCTCGAACCGGCTCAATAATCAATCTGAAACCACATTCTTATCACGAGTATTCGACTCCAAATGGACCAAATCTATTCCATTCAATTGCATAATATAATAACACTTCAAGTAACTGATTCTATAATTAAATTCTAAGCAAATACCCGAAATTAGGTAAAATGACCAAAATGCCCCTCGGGCCCACGTCATGGAATCGAGTAAAATTTACATTTCTAGAATCTTCACACACTCACGAGTTGATTTATACCAAAATTATCCAAATCCCATAATATTTCGACCCTCAAATCTATCCGAGAGGGTTTTCTAAACTTTTTCAAATAAATTCACACATTTAATGCCAAAACTTGTAATAGATTCGAGTAATCTAACCAAAATTAAGTTAAGAACATTTACCCCATTGTTCTCTATGAAAATCTCCCAAAAATCACCTCTCCCCAAGCTCTAAATTGTCAAAAATGGAAGTCCCATTTTCCAGAACTTAAAACATTATGTCCACCACTTTCGCATCTGCGGTTCCGCTTCTGCGGAACAACCGCCGCATAGGTGACTTCTCACCTAAGGGCCAGCTTCCGCATCTGCGACTCCAAGTCTGCAGATGCGGTACCGCTCCTACAGAACTATCACCGCTTCTGCGGTTCCTGAAGAAATCCCCCAATTTCGCTTATACGGCCACTGAGCCGCTTATGCGGCGTTGCACCTGCAGAACCCAACCGCAGGTGCGGTTATGATAGATACTAGCAATGAAAAATCTTTCTAAGTCCAAATTCAATTTTCGTTAAGCACCCGAAACTCAACCGAGGCTCCCGTGACCTCAACCAAACATGCCAACCAATACCAAAACATAATTCAAAATTGTTCCCACCTTTGGAACACTTAAAACAACATCAAAACACCTATTTTTCATCGAAATCAAGCTTAAGAATTCCAAAAACTCTAAAAACACGCTTGCGATCAAAAAAACTATCAAACCTCGTCTGAATGACCTGAAAGTTTGCACACACGTCACATTTAACACTACAGAGCTACTCTAACTTCTAGAATTCCATTCAACCCTCGGATCAAAATCTCACTATCGAACCGAAAACTTTAAAAATTCAACTTTTGGCATTTCAAGCCTAAATTAGCTACGGACCTCCAAAACACAATCTAAATACGCCCCTAAGGCCCAACATCACCCAATGGAGCTAACGGAACCATCAGATTTCCATTCCGAGGTTGTCTTCACATTGTTCCGACTATGGTTAATTTTCTACTCCCTCTGTTCTAGTTTATGTGAACCTATTTCCTTTTTCGTCCGTTCAAAAAAGAATGACCCCATTCTAAATTTGGTAACAATTTAGCTTAAACTTACAATTCTACCCTTAATGAGAAGTTTTTATAACCACACAAATACTCTGAGCCTCATTTTGACTAGTTTAGGACCACAAATTCCAAATGTCTTTATTTTTTCTTAAACTCTGTGCCCAGTCAAATAGGTTCACATAAATTGGAACGGAGGGAATAACATTTAAGCTCTCATTTAGGGACTAAGTGTCCAAAAACTCTCCGAAACTCAAAGTTGAACATTCCGGCAAATCAAAATAGCTGAAATAATCACGGGGAAAACTGTTAATAGGGGATCAAGGCGTTAAATTTTTAAAATGACCGGCCAGGTCATCACAGTTTGGCAAAGAAATAAGATTCAAAGAGTGAAGTCCTAAGAGCATGTTTTCTACCCGTATTACCCCAAAAAATATGTATCTACCCACCCTTTTCACTAAATACCCCAATATCTATTTACAAATTATTAAAGGCCAATGAGTTACATAAATAAAAATAGAAAATCAAGAAGCTATTCTATAGGGAGCCTTCAATTAGGCTCAGGTTTCCCAAATCCTCTAATGGCCTCATATACCTCAGTTCTATAGACAAAATCAGAGCCTAGGTGCATCAAAATTCCCTATGGATCTCAAGGATCCCAGGCAGTGCTTACACCTAGACTTAGAAACCCATAATTGAACAAGTGTAGTGCGGAAAGACCAGCCTCAGTATGCCAGAGATCAGAGGGTTCTGAAAGGATCCGAAGGCAATACACATACTACAGGGGGCAGAACTTATTGACTAAGAGTAGAGTAAGAAGTGATGGACACTAGTTTAAAAGATCTTTGTAAGAAATTGTATTTAACAAAAGCCTTTTTTGAAAGTTATTCAGTAAAGCAACAGAGATGGTTTGAGAAAAAAAGATTGGAATAGTTAAAAAAGTCCAAACACGGCTGGTTCAAGTGAATTCAGTAATCACACACAAGGGCAAGGGGTTTCGAATTCATGGGATATAGTATTGTAAGCATCAACAAATAAGGGACAATTGGTAAGACTTGCTAAGAAACACACATAAAGTGGGTTATACTAATCTAAAGTAAGGGGGAGAAATAATAACATTCTGATAATGTACTTGTAACTACAAGTTTCACAATAGAACCACAAGTAGAAGCAAATTAGAAATAAGAAGAACTGAAACAATGAGAGAATCATGTTGTTGTGCGAACTTTTAATTGAAACTAGGACATACCAGTGAAAAGGAGATTAAGAAGAATGAAAAGAACAAGAGAGCACAAATGGTTAGCCTTGGCTTGTAGCCGGCTAAAAATAGCAAATAGCATAAGAGAGAGAACCTAGATTTTGAAAGTATGAGAGACAGTTTTTGAACCTAAGTGTTCATGTCTTCTGATAATGAAAGACTATAATATTTGTAGCTTTAAAGAAAGTAGTAAATAAGGTAAGAATCATAGTAGCATAATAATTGAGAAACTCAGAATCAATCAATTATAAAATCAAGGAAGTACTCCCTTAAGTTAAGGGAGTTAATTCAAATGGTAAGAAACAGTAGCATGTAAGGCAAGAAAAGAAAATCAGTACAGGACTAATAAGGAAAGAATCAAAGTTCAATAAGCATAGGGTAGTCAATTAGGACTAAATTCAGAAAACTTCAATTAAGGAAATGAGTCAGTAAAAATAAAGTACCATAGCAAATAAGGTAATGAAATCAGTCAATTTAAATAGATGAAGTAGAACTTTAGGGGTTTAAAAGAAAATCTTTCAATCAAGCCATCAATTAAGGAAATAAGAATCAATAAAGAGGGAGTCATGATTCTATATTTCAACATATAAATAGAGAGAAGATCAAACAGACGTGGCAAATAGGCAAGGTTAGCAATATCGACAGAAAAAGGCAAGATATAACAAACAAGATGAACACAATGACACAGAAGTGATATAAGTAGGCTAAGGACACAGTAAAACACTTTCGAAGCATGGTAACCATAGAAGCTTAACAAAAATCAAGTAGTCAGGCTAACACGCAGAACCAAGACAAAGAAAATCTTAAAAGGGGCTTTTTAACATATGTGAGTTAAAAAGCAGTAAGAACATAAAATCAGTCAAGATAAGCAAGGAAAGAGGTTTAAACATGAAGAAAAATCAATTTAAGCAAGTGTAGAAGAAACTCCGAGAAACCCTAACTTTAAATAAAGTAAAAACGGCTTAAAGTTGATGAATTTTAGAGAGATGTTTGAGGACATTGTAGAACATAGAAAGAAACAGACTTAAATCATTAAAAATAGCATAGATCTAAGAGATTGAAATGGAGTTAGGGTTTCAAAGGAAACCCAAATAGAAACGCCAAAACCTGTTGTAAACATCAAAGATCGTAACAAATATAGTGTGATTTTGCCCAAAATCACGCTAAAGATCGTAACAAATATGGCGTGATTTTGCCCAAAATCACGCCGCAAAAGCCATGAAGAACCACAACAGCAACCCTAGATACAAGTCGGAATGGCCTAGGGCCCTTGAAGGACTAAAAGATTATGATCAAGGCGAGGGGGGAAACCATTGAAGGCTTGGGGTTGAAAGGTGGTCGAAGAGATAGTCGGAAAGGGAGGCGGTGGTTGAAAAAGGCTAGGGTTAGGTTGAGAGAAGAGAAAAGACCAGAGAATTCAAGGGCAGCAGGTTTTGAAAATGATTTAGGGTTGGGGGTTGTATTAATTAAAAGTGGTAAGAATGGTCTAGGAGCGGCAAGGATTTGAGATGGCTTTGGGTCGGGTAAGGGTAATTGGGGCTTGGGTCGAGTAATCTGATTAGGTTGGGCTGGGATTGAGTTAGAATTAGGCTAAAATTGAAAGTCAAATCTGGCTATGATTTAAATAGCCAATTTTTCCTATTTTAATTTCAATAAATAATAAAATAGTTTCTCGAAATAATGTTTCTATACCAAAATGATTACAAATGTATAGTTATCATTTTAAAAATATGGGGGCCATTTTTACACGTATAAAAGATAATTAAACATTAAAAGAGCTAACATTAAAATTATATACAATTTAGCTTGAAAAATACCCAATGTAATTACAAAAATGCATAAAATATATATTAATTACATTTTAGTATAAGTATAAAAATTAAATGAATAAATCATCATAACAATAATTTAGGCAATAATTATTGGGATTTTATGAATAAAAGTGAAAAAATAAATCAATTCAAATCCTTAAAATTATGAAAAAATTTATAAAAAACCTTGCGCATGTTTATATATGAATATATATACTATTTTGAAGATATTTATGAAAATTTAAAATATATAGGAAAAATTTGGGTATCAACATATGCGGCGCCGCAGAAGCGGCCCTAAGGTCGCAGATGCGATTTGATGGGGGAGAGCTGGGACCGCAGATGCGGTCATCTCGCCGCAAAAGAGGGACCGCACCAGCGGAGGAGAGGACGCGGAAGCATGGATGGGCTGGGAGCCCTGGAACGCAGAAGCGATGTTTGATCTGCACCATATGGGACCGCAGAAGTGGATGAGAGACCGCATGTGCGAAAAGGCTGGAGGCGCTGAGTTGTTTTAAAGTCGAAATTTAGCCATTTTCTTTCATCTTTCTCTTGGCTCATGCGATTCTTGAAGGGTTTCAAGAGGGGGTTTTCATCATCAACGACAAGGTAAGCTATCCCCACCTATCCTGAGTTAAATACATTGAGTATGTACAGATTTGAGCATGAAAAATTGGTAGAAACCGGGTATGTGAGTTCGAGGGTATTTTTGTTGACTTTTTGATTGGGGTTAGGAATTGTTCTAAATTGGATTATAATGAGGACTTGAGCATATATTAATGGGTTTACATGATTAATGGCTAGTTTTGGAGCATTTTTGCATCAAATTGAGTCTTCAAAAGGGGGTGGAATGGAGGTGATGGATCTTCGAAACGAGGTGAGTCTCTTTTCTAACCTTGTAAGAGGAAATTGTCCCCATAGGTGAATTAATTGGATTTCTTCTTCTATTTGTGGGGGCTACATACGCATGAGGTGATGAGAGTCCGTGCGTAGCTACTATTATGTTTAAGTTAGGGTAGTCTAGGAACAAAAATCATGCTATACTTTGAACATTTGTTATCTTATTGACAATTTGAATTGTTTAAATCACATCAAATTAGTAAATGAATTTCTAAAAAAGATTAAACCTCATTTTCCTAAATTTTTAAGAAGAGAATTGTTTTTTTCTTTGTATAATTGTTCCTTGATGAGTTTTTGATTGTCTGTCTATGTGTGTTTAATTTTGGAATGGGCCAAATGCCTAGGCATATTAAGTAGATGCATCTATGGTTGCATCATTCGACCTTCTGGAAGTGCACAGTTTAAATACCTGTTGGATCGGGCCGTACGCCTCGACATGTTTTGCGCATGCTTGTAATGCTTGCTTGAGATTTATAAACTGATATTGCCTCCCTGGTCTGAGATAAATTGATAAATAATAGATTATGAATTTGGAGACTTCTTAATTTAAAAAGGAATGTTTACTTGTTTCGTGACTTACTTGAATTTACTATCATTCTTAATAAATCCGTGATTATTCATATTAATAACATATTACTATTGGACCAGTAGTAAGGGTCGAAGTTGACCTCTCTTCTCTACTTCTTTGAGATTAGACGTGATACTCACTGGGTACACGTTATTTTCGTACTCATACTACACTTGATGTGCATTTTTGTGTTGCATAGGCACATGCATCTCTAGTGACCTAGTGGGCATAGCAGCATGGTTGATACGGAGACTTAGGTGAGCTGCACTCCTCGAGATGACCCACAGTTAGTAGAGTCTCTTTCAAATTATTACATCTATTTTCTGTCCAATTTGTATTCCGGATGGTAGTTGTACTATATTGCTTTCTAGATATAGCTCATGCACTTGTGACACCGGATTCTGGGATGTCTACGGGATTATTTAGTATTTTAAGATTGTTAAAGGTATTATTATCTATTTGGTGAAATTAATTAATTATCATTTAATGTTTTAAAGAAAATATTTCAACAATACTTAAATAAGAAATTACTAGCTATTTGGTGTTGGCTTGCCTGACAGCGATGTCCAACGCCATCATGACCCTTAGAGGATTTTGGGTCATGACAACATGGTATCAGAGCACTGGTTACCTTAGGTATCACGAGTCATGAGCAAGTCTAGTAGAGTCTCGCAGATCGGTACAGAGACGTCTGCACTTATCTTTGGGAGGCTACATGTTGTTAGGAGCACTTCCCTTCTTGATTTCCTCATCGTGCGATTTGATTCCTTTGAGGCTTATACCTTTATTTCCTTCCTACTCGATCTTATGCAATGTGAAACGTTTATTATAAATCAGAAATCGAAGAATTTAAATGGTACTGCAAAGGTGGTGTAAAGTGCTTCTCCCTACGTAGTTGAATTGACTATTGTCATCGCCTTGAAGAAGGATATTATGTCATTCTATATTAGTGGTTGTACTTCTGAGAGCTCTGAGGCTAGGCATAAGTTTCCATGATGCTTATGAACGGTTGTCGCACAGTATGATGTGATGGTAGGATGCTTGACTACGTGTCGGGGCAGTGAATGACTTGAAGGGAGGTTTACTCAGTACATGATTTAGAGATTTGATATTTTATTCCTGGCAGAGGAAAGGCAATCGGGCTAATAATGTTCAAATTTAGGTTGATGGAGTAACGAGGCTTGGTATTTGTGAGAGCGGTGGAATTTTCATCTATGTTGAGGTGTCGTTATCCCTGTTTAATGTACTAAGCTTGCCGATGTTAAAACCTTCTATGATTTGCCCTTAGGGCAGGATATTGTAAGATAATATTGGAGAAGCGGCTGTCAGAGATCGCGGGGTGCGGTAACTCTGGATTGAATGAGTATTTCTAATGCTAACGGCTCGAGAAAGATGATCTTCGAAAAGGTTTTAAAGTTAGTAGCGATCTATTGGTTCAATTGCTATCGAGATAGATTTTGATCTAAGGCATTAGTTGAGCCGCAAGGCATGATGATGTTCTAAGCGTCAATACCACACAAGGGGGGGGGGGCTGATTTGTGTGGTACCCAATTTTTGCTCTAGAAGAACCTGGTTCTTCTAGGTGTACTTACTACTACTATTTGCGGAATTAAGAGTACATAAAATAAAAGAACACAGAGATTTTTACGTGGAAAACACCGGCTCAAAAGGTGAAAAAATCACGACCTACTACTTAGTAGAATTTTCCCAAACTTCCACTAAAATCACTGAGCCAAAACAGCATTTACAAAACTCTTGTAAACCTAAGGATTAAACTCTAATCCCAGTATGGCACACAACCTCAACTGTTGTAACACCTTCAAGTTAACTCTAACTTGAATACTCAAAGTACCTAATACAATTGCTTCTATGAAAGATGGAAAGGTACAACTTTAAAACACCTACTACAATTGAACTAGAATAAAAGAAAGACAAAAAGGAACTGGTTCTTCTATCTTGTTCAAGTATCTTCAGGAACACATACTTTAATCTTGCATAAATTTCTTGCAAAATTGCATCGCTCTTTTGATTTCAATTTAGTTTAACTTCTGCATTTGTGCAATACCTGTAAAAGAGAACAATCCCTGTTATTTAATGTGTTAGTAATTAGAGTTTGATTGAGATTCAATTGCTGATCTTCCATCAAAGTTAAGTCCTTGAACATTACAAACTCCAACCCTATCCTTTATCCGGATTGTAACCTTTTCCATGAGAAGACTTTCTCTCCTCATCCAATATGCAACCTTTTCGATGAGTTCAAGAGGTATTGCTGCTTGATCATTGAGAGTTATCTCCTTCACGTGCATCTCACATGTCTAGGTTGATAAATAATGTGCCTCACATGATGGACCTGGTCCATGACTGAGTTCATTTGTCATTCTTCAAAACTTCACCTGAACTTGGGGTAACAAATTCCCCTTTTTGATGATGACAAACTCTGTGCTTTTCTGAATCAAAAATCTAAGAACTCAGCTTAACACTTAACTTAGCATTTTAACTTATCATCAAGGACCAGGATTAGGTTATAAATATCACATTATTCAGAATAAATTAAGGCACAATATCTCTTGGAATCATAGAAAAGTTGCATATGCTTGTGAATCCCAGATATTAGTAATTACCCATGGCCACTTGGCAAACTGCAAGTGAAAACATGGATTAAATCATCAATAATCAACAAACACAATCAACTATTGAGAACAAAATCTTCATAGAACAAGAGAAACAGTAGTTGTCATTGATAAATTATGTTTCCACCTACAAACAACAAAAATAAAGAAAAACTTCCAAACATGAGCAAAAAATAGAAAAATCCCAAACTCGGTCACTGAGGGGTACTGGACTGGTTTAGAAGACAACAACTAGATGACCTAAGGCTTGGAGGAACTAGAGGGCTGGGTTTGGACAAGGTTGAGCACATTCTGAAGCATTCCTTCACTTTTCTCCTTTTCTTTTGCTAGCTCAGCTCGAAGGCCATCTCTTTCAGCTTCCAAATCAGCAACACGGGCCTAAAGCCTAGCAATTTCAGCATCCTTAGTCCCACACTCTTGAACCAAATCCCTAACCTTGCTATTCACTGGTGTCTTCAGAGATGAAGTAGGTTCAACTCAGGTAGCATTGATAGG
Organism: Nicotiana glauca; assembly: GCA_026770625.1. Lineage (NCBI taxonomy): Eukaryota > Viridiplantae > Streptophyta > Magnoliopsida > Solanales > Solanaceae > Nicotiana > Nicotiana glauca. The sequence continues at coordinate 26,715 of MU688671.1, read as the reverse complement.
ATAGTCATAAGCTAATAAGGTCCTAACACCAAAATGCTCTTTGCTTGATGCCATCTCCCATTTCTTCAAGGGCACCCTTAGCCTGTCCAGCATAGTAGTTAGTATGAACCCATATGGAGTTGCATGTGCCTTCGAGCCATTAATGACCCTGTCCAGTAGTTTGACAATAAAAGCAGGCTAATTTATCTGCTTTGTTCTCACAAGGCATTCCATAAGCACCAGGTCCATATAGTTGGTAGTATGCCTCCTCTCTTGTCTAGGTAGAAGGCATTTGTTAACAAATTCAAACAAGACCTTGTGTTCAGGTCTCATCTCACTCTTCTGAACAAATCTGGCTTCAGGTACATCTTCAGCATTTGCAGCTTCACAAAAATTCCTAGTGATTTGAAGAGCAGTGGGGAGAGATTCCAAGCATGGCCACCTTTGCCTTGTGTAGTTATCATACCCTTCACTTGGTATGTCCAGAATCTCACTCATAGTTTGATTGTATCAAACTCCACTTTTACACCATTCACCATGCTGGAGACTACTCCATTTTTCACAATAGCATTGGCCATAAACTCTATCAACTCATTTCTAGCCAGCCTTCCATCCATCTCAAGGACCATGTCCTTCCACCTTTGTGCAGTAAGAGAATCAATCAATCTTCTCATACCTGGATCATCCAGGTCTTTCAATAACCTTCCTTTCAAATTTTTCCTTCTGCCAAAGGGGCAAACCTATCTTGATCTTTCTCAGATTCTTCCTCTTCTTCACCACCACTCCACTCTACATCTTCTTCAACAATTTTCTTTTGTTTACTCTTCACAGCAGACCTGGTTCTTTTGGCTAAAGAGGATTCAGCAGGTGCAGGTACAGAAGAAGACTTCTTAGAAGAAGTCTTGGAACTCTTTGGTTTGGGTGTTGGAACATTTTCAGTTGTTCCTCTTTCTTTATAGACCGACTTCATCTCTTCTTCTTCTTCTTCTTATGCAATCTCAACACTCTCCACAACCTTGGCCTTTCCTTTTTCCCTTTTTTTCTTCCTGCTCTCTTCCAGAGCTTTCTGCAATTCTATTTCACTTTGCTTGAGCCTGCTCCTGGTAGCTCTTCCCTTAGGTACTGAAGGTACACTAGGTTTTGGGGATGATATTTTGCTTTTCTTTGGTGTCTTGGAGGCAGTTGGATCCTTTTGTGTGGAAGCATTGCGCTTCTTTGGATCATAACTGGCCCAAACCTTCTTCAGAAGTTCTGCCAAAGTTTCCTCAGCAGATGCACCAGGTTCATCTTGATGCTTGCTTAAATTTACTAGCCCTTCAGCCGCCTCCCCGGAACTATTTCCTCTGAGTTGTTGCCACTCTCTTCAACATTCCCAGAGATAGCCAATAATTTTTCTTTCTTATTTCCCCTCACATTACCACTGTCTCCCTCTCTCTCCTTTTCTTTCTTTTTACCTTATCTTCTACTAGAATCAGCACCCTGTACATCCTTGATAGGACTAACCAAGACAAACCTATTTCCAACCTTTTCAACTACATCAGAGAATACCAAACAAGTATTTACCTCACCAGGGGTTTCATGATTTTTATCAGTGTTAGAAGACCTATGTTTTTCACCTTTGCTGGCAGAAATAAAGGCTTTAGACTCAGAGCTAGAGTCGGATTCTCGAGCAGGACTTTCCTTCTTTTGGCTAGACCTTAATTTCTCATTTATGGCTTTTCTTTGAGTCCCAGAAGCCACAGTTTTTCTAGCCAACATTTTCTGTCTATGAAACCTAGGTTTTGGGGAAACACTAGGAGGAGTAGATGAAGACGTATTAGAAGGGGATACTGGTGCTGGAGTGCCTAGATTATCTTGGGGTTAGTCATGGTAAATTATTTTTGTAAGAATTTGTGAATTTTGGAGAGAAGAAAGGTGATCAGAACGGGAGGAGAGTTTTTGATGGTTATGTACTAATGAAGAAAGGTGTGGTGGGTATTTAAAGATGATTAGACTTAAATGCAGTAACGGTAGCTTTTTCAGGGGTCAATTAGAAGTCTAATCAAGTTATAATTCCAGTCTCTTAGTGATTATTTGGCTTTGCTAGATTTTAGGCAAAAATCCCAGTTTTTTAGAGTTCTAGGGGAACGAAACTTGTTCAATACTCAACAGATATAATTTCTGGGTATTTGATGATTGTAGGACTTCTGCTCATGATTGGAAAAATAATCTTTCTAATTGTGCAAAGTATAGAAAACTTACCTGAGCTTTTCATATGAACACATACTGATAAACCAGGTTCTTCATATAGAACTCTCTTGAACATGCCTCAATTGCCAAAATAGAAGAAACTTTGTAGGAAATCAATGAATCATATATATACACATGTCACAGGAGTATACTAATTAAAGTATGAAACTGAGTAAGAATTGATCTAGATAATTACACAATAGTTAGAACTCAACCAAAAAAAAATCATTGTGCATTCTAAACTGGACCTATTAGGTGATCTTAATTATCCCTAATTCCAACATGTTCCTCTCAAAGTTTTCTCTACTCAGTGCTTTAGTAAAGATGTCAGCTATTTGTTTATCAGTAGCACAGAATTCTATTAAAACCAATCATTTCTCATAGCTATCTCTTAAGAAGTGGTGTCTAACATCTATGTCCTTAGTCCTCTTATGATGAACAGGGTTCTTTGTCATACTTATAGCACTAGTGTTATCACATAATATTGGAATACATCCCACTTCAATTCCAAAATCTACCAGCTGTTGTTTGATCCATAGTAATTGAGCACAACAAGAAGCAGCAGCAACATACTCAGCTTCAGCAGTAGATACGGCCACAGAGTTTTGGTTTTTGGTAGCCCATGACACAAGACATGAATCAAGGAAGTGTGCCATACATGAGGTGCTCTTCATATCAACTAGGAAACCTGCATAATCAACATCAGCATATCCTACTAGATCAAAATTACTACCTTTAGAATACCAAAGGCACAGATCAGTGGTTCCTTTCAAATATCTCAGTATCCTCTTAACAGCAATCAAGTGAGACTCTTTTGGATTTGCCTGAAAATGAACACAAAGTCCTACACTGAAAATAATGTCAGGTCTGCTAGCAGTGAGATACAAGAGTGAACCAATCATACCCCTGTAAAACGTTTGATCAACTGATGAACCAGGTTAATCAACATCTAATTTAGTGGCCGTTACAATAGGTGTGTCTATTTCTTTAGATTCCTCCATTTTAAATTTTTTGACTAGCTCTTTTGTATACTTCTGCTGATGGATCGTGGTTCCATTTGGACTTTGTTTGATCTGTAAGCCTAAGAAAAAATTAAGCTCACCCATCATGCTTATTTCAAATTTACTCCCCATTAACTTTTCAAAGTCCTTACTTAGCATGTCAGTGGCGGCCCCAAAGATTATGTCATCAACATAAATTTGCACAACAAGGAGATCCTTATCTTTTTCCCTTAAGAATAAGTTACTATCTATTTTACCTATCTTGTAACCATGCTCCAACAGGAATTTTGACAGTCGTTCATACTATGCTCTTGGGGCCTTCTTGAGTCCATGGAGAGCCTTCTCCAGCTTGTAGACATGCTAAGGACATTCCTTACTCTCAAACCCTGGAGGTTGTTTCACAAACACTTCCTCTTTTAGGTAGCCATTTGGGAAGGCACTTTTTACATCCATCTAATGAAGAGTAAATTCCATATGTGCTGCAAAGGATATGAGAAGTCTGATTGCCTCTAGTCTTGCAACTGGAGCAAAAGTCTCATCATAGTCTATGACCTCCTCCTAGCTGTAACCTTGGACCACCAATCTTGCCTTGTTCCTTGCAATTGTTCCATATTCATCAAGTTTTTTCCTTGAAGACCCATTTTGTACCAATGGTTGATCTGTCATTGGGTCTTGGTACTAGGTGCCAAACTTGACTCCTTTCAAACTGGTTAAGCTTATCCTACATTGCATTTACCCAATATGCATCCTACAAATCCTCAACAACATTTTTAGATTCAATGATAGATAGAAAAACATCAAAAGCACACAGATTCTTTAATTGTGATCTGGTTTTAACTCCAAATGTTGGATCAGTGAGAATGTTCTCGATGGGATGAGAACTTTGATACTTGTGAGGTTTCACAACCAACTAGCTTCTGCTAGATGTTTCTGCCATTTGTTGAGGAACAGGACCATGAACAGGTTCCTTCAAAAAATTTATTTCAATTCCTCTTTAATTTCTTTCCCCTGTCAGGTTGCCCAGTATGAAAGAACCTTTTCCATCACATGTTCCTTCTGTTGGTGACACTTTGACCTGAGTTGATGCTTCAGTCAAGTCTTTTACCAATCCAATGGCTTCATCTTCATCTTCCTGTCTCTCAGAAAGAATGTTAGTTTCATCAAATACTACATACACATTTTCTTCTACAAACAAAGTTCTTTTATTACACACTTTATATGCTTTGCTATGTGAAGAATATCCCAAAGTACTCCCTCATCACTTCTGGGATCAAACTTTCTTAGGGAGTCTTTTCCATTATTGAGAACATAGCACTTGCAACCAAATTCCCTAAGATGGGAAAGTAACTCATAGGGAGTCTTCTCTACCAGAGGTCTGGTCATGCATCTATTGATTATGTAACATGCAGTGTTTACAGCCTCTGCCCAGAAGCTGTGAGGCAATTTAATAGAAAGTAGCATGGTTCTAGCTATATCCTCAAGAGTTCTATTCTTTCTTTCAACTACTCCATTTTGTTGAGGGGTCCTAGGGGCAGAGAAATTATGATCTATATCTTTTTCATCACAAAACTCAGCAAACTTGGAATTTTCAAATTCAGTTCCATGATCAGACCTAATGGAGGCAAGTTGATTTCCTAATTGTTTCTGAGTTTTTTTAACAAATGCAGAAAACATGTCAAATGCTTCATCTTTTTAGGTAAGAAATAGAATCCAGGTAAATCTAGAATAATCATCAACTAGTACCATTAGATATTTCTTTCCACCTCTGCCCATGGTTCTCATTGGACTACATAGATCCATATGGACTAGTTCTAATGACTTGGTTGTACTTACTATTTTCTTGCTTTTGAAGGATGACCTTACCAGCTTCCCCCTTGCACATGCCTCAAAAACTTTGTCTTCCTTGAAATTGATATTAGGTAGCCCTATCACCAAGTCTTTAGAGACTAATTTGTTAAGCTGATTTAGACTTGTATGACCAAGTCTTTTGTGCCACAGGAGGGGATTATTAAACAACACACTTAAATAAGTGAGTTCATTTTCTGAAAGAGTGGACAAATCTACAATGTAAATATTGTTAACTCGTTTTCCATGCAAAACAATCTTTTCAGTGGTAAGGTTAATTACAAAGGATTTGGTGGAGGTAAAAGCCACAAGGTTACCTCTGTCACACAATTGTGACATACTTATTAGGCAATATTTCAAGCCATCTATCAGGTAGACATTCTCTATGGAATGAGAATATGTTTTGCCTACCTTTCCAACCCCAATGATCTCACCTTTCTTTCCATTACCAAAGTAGATATTACCTCATTTTAAGTACTCAAGTGAAAGGAACTGGTACTTGTTCCCAGTCATATGTTTTGAGCAGCCACTATCCATATACCATATTTGGCTTCTTCCTTTCACTTGGACCTGCAAAAAGAAATCAGGGGTTAGTCTTAGGAACCCAACCTAGTTTGGGTCCCTTTCTATAAGCAAAAGGATGAATCAAATTCCTTCTTGCCCATCCGAGCAGCTTATTTTCCTTTTGAATAAAAGCTTTGTTCTTTTGACTGGCCTTTACTTTTGCATTACATTCATATCTGTAATGGCCAGTCTTACCACGGCGTGTGCAGATTTTAGTTTCATGAAGTGTGAGGTACTTGCTTTTAGGATCCAATTTTGGAGCTTGAGTCCTATAGCCAAGTCTTGTTTTGTTGCTACTGGGATACTCTTGCAGCCAGGAGAGTGCATCAGAAGCCTTGTTCCACTTGCAAGTTCTGTCTAGTTCATGTTTCACATTTCCTAGATCTTCCTTTAAGACTTTGATGAATTCATCTTTCATTTTTCCCAAATTTTCTTCTGAAGTGAGATATGTGTGATCAGCTTTCTTCTTTACTGTTCCTAGTTTTAGTTTTATGTTTTCAGACCTAGGTTCTAGGACACTGTTATCAAGTTCAAGAACCTAGTTGTTCAACTCAGCATTTTTGTTATCACTCTCATTTGCCCTAGACTCTAGACTTTTGCATTTTGCTTTTAGGATCACACATTCCCTAGAAAGACTTTCCTTCTCATTGTTAATTATCTTAGACTCATCAATGAAGTCTAGTAATAGCTCAGCCAACCTTTCTTTAGATGAGAATATAATCTTGTCTTTGAGATGAAGAATACTTATCTCTTATTCATCATCTGATTCTCCGATGGCCATCAGTGTTTGCTCTTCTTAAGCTTCATCTTCAGAGTCTTCATCTGAGGTTTCTCTCTAAGTAGCAACCATAGCCGTGGTTGAACCTTTGTTTTTTTTTTGTTGAACCAGTTCATTCTTCCTTTTCCTTCGTTCAGCTCTTTCTTTCTTCCACTCAATTTCCCACTGAGGGTAGTTCTTGATCATGTGATCTGTATTACCACAATTGTAGCAACCCCCATTGGTCTATTTCTCAGGAGCTCTTATCTTTTTTTGTACCTCTTGAGGAACCCTTTCCTCTTATCAGGTACTTTTTAAAATCTCTAGTGATCATAGCCATCTCATCATCTTCCAAATCTGAACCTTCAGAAATTCTGAGAGCTAAGCTTCTCTCCTTCTTAGGTGTATCCATATTCATGGTTTGCCTTCTCATTTCATAAGTAGACATATTTCCAATCAGTTCATCCAATCTGAGAGTAGCAATATTCTTGGATTCCTGAATAGTAGTGATTTTGTTTTCCCATGTGACTGACAGAACCCTTGTCAGAATTTTCTCAACCTTTTCTTCTTCAAGAATAACCCTTCCAAGAGACTTAAGTTCACTTGTCAATGTAGTAAACCTAGTATACATCTCCTGGATAGTTTCTCCATCCTTCATAGTAAAATTCTCATATTGAGAATACAGTAATGTTCCTCTTGATCTTTTCACTTGCGGTGTTCCTTCATGGGTCACTTGCAAAGTGTCCCATATCTTCTTAGAAATAGTACAACTTTGGATCCTACTGTACTCATCTGTACCTAGTCCACACACAAGCCATTTCTTGGCCTTGGCATTTTTCTCCCACTTCTTCAAGTATTCAGCAGTGCAGTCAGCCCTTGTCTTTGGCACATCAACTTCTTCAGTATTATTCTTTGTGGTTGTTAGGGGACCACCAGTGACTATGTCCCAGAGTTCATAGTCTTCCCCTATGATGTGATCTCTCATCCTGTTCTTCCACCAAGAATAGTACTGACTATTAAAAAGTTGAGGCCTATCAGTGGATTGCCCTTCCCAGTTCCCAGGTGGTGCACTCATGTTGATCTTCTCCGAAGGTGTTAGCCTCTTCAAGGATAACCTACTCTGATACCAATTGATGTTCTAAGTGTCAATACCACACAAGATGGGGGTGATTTGTGTGGCACCCAATTCTTGCTCTAGAAGAACCTGGTTCTTCTAGGTGTACTTACTACTACTATTTGCGGAATTAAGAGTACATAAAATAAAAGAACACAGAGATTTTTACGTGGAAAACACCTGGCTCAAAAGGTGAAAAAACCACGACCTACTACTCAGTAGGATTTTCCCAAACTTCCACTAAAGTCACTGAGCTAAAATAGTATTTACAAAACCTCTTGTAAACCTAAGGATTAAACTCTAATCCCAGTGTGGCACACAGCCTCAACTGTTGCGACATCATCAAGTTAACTCTAACTTGAATACTCAAAGTACCTAATACAATTGCTTCTATGAAAGATGGAAAGGTACAACTTTAAAATACCTACTACAATTGAACTAGAATAAAAGAAAGACACAAAGGAACTGGCTCTTCTATCTTGTTTAAGTAGCTTCAAGAATACACACTTGAATCTTACATAAATTGCTTGCAAAATTGCCTCGCTCTTTTGCTCTCAATTTAGTTTAACTTCTACGTTTGTGCAATACCTGTAAAAGAGTACAATCCCTGTTATTTAATGAGTTAGTAATTAGAGTTTGATTGAGACTCAACTGCTGATCCTCCATCGAAGTTGAGTCCTTGAACATTACAAACTCCAACCCTATCCTTTATCCGAATTGTAACCTTTTCCATGAGGAGACTTTCTCTCCTCATCCAATATGCAACCTTTTTTATGCGTTCAGGAGATATTACTGCTTGATCACTGAGAGTTATCTTCTTCACGTGTATCTCACATATCTAGGTTGATTAATATTGTGCCTCACATGATGGACCTGGTCTATGACTGAGTTCATTTGTTATTTTTCAAAACTTCACCTGAAATTGGGCCAACAGATGAGAAAGGACGTGTGGGAAGTGTCATGCGGTGGTTAACTTCTAGAAGGCCAGGTGTAAGGAGTGGAGGTCGATCAGTTTCTTAAAGAAGTAAGTCTACCCAAAGTGGGAGAGTGGCATAGTGGTATGTGGATTCTGTGGCTAGGTATACAGATTTTGTTTGAATTATTAGCTATTATGCGGCGGGAGATTTGATATAACGGAAGGATCTAGTTGATATAAAGGAGGATACGACACAACTTGAATTGGGAGATATTATTGCACATCTGGTTGATGTCCACAATGAATGAATGTACTTATGTTATTAGTGAATGAGCACGGGCTCAGGTGGGTTATCTCTTGTGAGCAGATCAGCGGTCGCGTGGTTGGCGAAGCTTCTGCGAAGAATCCTACTAGCTATCCAGTAGGAAGTCGAATATGCGAATATTACTAGAGATTCAGAGTGTCATGGAATGCTAATGGAAGGATTTCGAGGAATTTGGCAGTAGATTGCACAAGGTTATGTCAATGATAAATAAAGAATGTTGGTGGGTTCTAGAGTAGTGTAATAGTGGCTTCAAGCTAAGTGAGAGATTCCCAGCGCCTATGGTTGGATTGCATAGTCGTTTATTTATGAGATTTTAGGTTATTAGCATATGCATGGGTTATTTCCGCTAAATAAAAGGAACATAAGAGGTAATTTGAGGAGAGGAATTCTTAAAGGTGTGATATAGTTGGCCTTATGGACTTACGTTTAGACTTGGATAAGGGTATAAGATTTATGCCTTGTTCAGATGCGGGTTTCAACAAAAGTGATTCGGCCGGGTACTTCGTCGAGAGGGTGTTCATGTTCTAGAAGATTCATGAAGTTGATTATAATCGGGACCAAGTTAGATTCTCAACAATGGTCCTAGTGGATTCAAAAGGCAAAGTGTGGTGCCTAATGATTTCAATCCTATAGGTACGGCTAAGAATCAAGCTTTTGTAGCAGCTTATGAGAAGAGGCCCACAATGTTCTATGATGTTTTGACTTGTAGTGTAGCATTTAGGAGGAAAAATGAGAAAAGACTTCGGATTCGTAGAGGTATTATCAGAATGGCCATACCAGTTGAGGATGTGAATGTGCGCACAAGGGGGTATGAAAGGGTTTGTAGGATTTGAGACAACATGGTTTCGTAATTCAAGGTCACTCGGGATAAGTGTGGGTAGAGTGTGTTATGTGTTGAATGGTGTTATTATTATTTCTAAGGAAATCAAGGATAAATTAGAAGAAGATAGATTGGTTAGCCATAGTTGAATAGGCATATTGGTGGTAGTGATCAGTTCCTTCAGCGTGATCAAGTTATGCAAGTTATTTGTGATTGTACGTGTAAGGCTTGTCGGCCACCATAATTGATGTTATTCAGAAGTATTATATTGCTATGACCTGCTATGTGTAGGCGAATCCTGGAAGGGCTATGGTGGCTTATACCATCACTTAGAGATTTGCATATTCTAGGGTTATGAGAATTTACATGTGTGTTGCTATGGTTGTCCCGAAGTGAGTTAAGTGAAAAGTTTTTATATGATGAAGTGTTAATCTATTATTGGTTCCGGAGTTATGATGAAAATCGTGTTCTAACGTATATTGGCATGTTGGGTACAGTGAGTGGTATGGAATATGAAGTGAGGGCCAAGGCTGCAGTTCGATATTGACAAGGATGTCACGAGCTCGGATGAGCAGGAAAGGAGTTTTGATGTTTAAAGTAAGTTGGTATTGTTTTTAGCGTCACCTCAGATTAGTGTTTTGTGAAAAAGGTTGCAATCTGATTATGGATTCTCATTATGTTTTACAACGTTAGTGCGGCTGGTGGTGTGGACGTGCAGACTTGTTATCTGGTGTGGAAGGTCGTGGGAGCGTATCCCATAAGAAGATTGTATAAGTGTGGCATGTAGTTACTGGATTTATTGAATAGTTAAACCAAGTATGAAGATTGTGGTGATGTTGTTAAATTGATAATTTATGCCTTGAGGGCACTCGATTTATTAGGTTGTTGACTGTAGAGGACTACTTCGGTTATGATGGTTGTTCTTGTGTATTATGAGAAAATGGGGAGTTATTATGGGCCTTTGCAAGGTTATTAGCCTAATTCAGTGCGATCAGAATTAGCTTGAGGTCTGTGGATGGATTTAAATGTGAATACTGGCTCTATATCAGGTCGGATGTGTTCATTTCAGCAATGCGCTCCTTATGGAAGAGTAATCGGGGTGCAATTTTGTCGTCATCTATTTTATGTAATGATATATTGTGCCGTGTGAGTTGTGAGACGGCTTGGTAAATTTATTATGTGTTGAGGTTTCGCGTAGAGAGGATGGTATATGAGCATAATGGCTCTTGAGATTCAGATTGTATATCGCACCTCAGTTATGCTTGGGTTTTGTAGCTTATAGCGCTATATGTCTCCCCGGGGATGGTATTATGCACTTAGCGTGCTTATGACCAATATTCGGTATTTGGTTGTAATGATAAATCTAGCTCGGTGTGTATCTTATTATGTGAATTTTATATGTAGATCGGGTGGCACGCCACTATGGGTTTGTTATTTAGATCGGGTTGCGCGCCGTAATAGTGTGATATTGAGTACAGCTCCCTATATCTGTTTTTATGTGTTTTTGTTTCCTATTTTTCTGAGGAAAACTCATATTTGCTGTGTGAGTTGAGTATTACACTCCAGAGTTCGCTTTCCCTTTTGTATCATGTTCGAATTGGTAGCGTATTGGCAAATTGTGGTATCATATGAGTCTTTTGATAATGTTCGGGTGGCTTATTGCATGAGCAGTTCATACTGGGTGAGATCATTGGATATGGGATCGGTGCAATCTGATTATATGAAGTATATTAAGGAGCAAAGACCATTATTTGGTTCAGAATGAGGTGATTGTTCTTGTCAGGAGTATAGATCCAATTATTTGTTGATTCGACAGTTGGCTATGAATTTCTACACATTGCTTCCGTCGTGGCGATATTGTAAGAGTTACAGCAAGACCTATGTATGTCATAAGGTGCAATGGCAGCATCATATTCGCGAAATTTTGACTATTATACTCAGCAGATGTTATTTTGGTCCTGTGAATAAGCGTCGCAAGGTATGAATTCAGTAAGTGTATGCAATCATTTTCTGGTACATCGTGTGGTGATTGTACGATGTTTGTATGTTGCAAACAATCCTGGCGAAGAATTTCGGATGTTGGAATTGGGCTCTAAGGCTTATTTCCTTAGTGAAAAAGGATATCATTTGATTGATCAAGCTAAGGTGCCCAGTCGAGTTGTGGTAGCACAGGTAGGTGCTCGAGGTGTTAATAAGTGATTTCGGACAACACCATAGCAGTTCTTGGCACGTTTGAGGACGAACATAGGTTTAAGTGGGAGAGAATGTAAGGACCCGACCTGTCGTTTTAAGCTCTAGTGCACCGTTCAGAAGTTTCAGGCCATGAGCAGCTCCACTTCAGGTATTGTGACTCGTACGCATGGTCGGAATTGAATTCTGGGGAGTTCGGAGTTGATTTTGAAAGAGAATTCTCATTTCGGAAGTTTTAAGTTGGGGGAATTGACTAAGAATTAACATTTGAGTAAATGACCTCGAATTCAGGATTCGAAGGTTCCAGCAGGTTCGTATGATGATTTAGGACTTGGGCGTATGTCCGGATCAGGTTTTGGAAGACGCGGGAACATTTCGGCAATTATTGTAGAAGTTAGCACTTTTGGAAGAATTTCATAAGTTTGGGTTGAAGTACATTTCAGTGTTATCGATGTCCATTTGGGATTCCGAGTCTGGGCGTAGCTCTGTATGGTGATTCTGGTGTTGGGAGCATGATCGGAAGTGAATTCGGAGGTCCGTGGGTCGCTTTGGAGTCATTTGGCTAAAGATAGTTGTTCGGAAGTGGACTTTTTGATATCGGAGTCGGATTCCGAATCCGAAAGTTGGAGTAGGTCAGAAATGTCAAATGTGACTTGTGTGCAAAATTTGAGGTCAATCAGACATGATTTGATATGTTTCAGCATTGAATGCAGAAGTTTGAAATTCTAAGGTTCATTAAGCTTGGATTGGAGGTCGATTCGTGATTTTAGCGTTGTTTGATATGATTTGAGGCCTCGAGCAAGTCTATAATATGTTTTGGGACTGGTTGGTATGATTAGTTGGGGTCCCGGGAGACTTGGGTGGATTCCGAATGGTTAACAGATCAAAGAATGGAATTTGGAGAAGGTTTGATGATGCTGGTATCTAGTGTAACCGCACCTGCGAGGTTTTGGCCGCAGGTGTGGAGCCACAGAAGCGGCCCTAAGGTCGCAGATGCGATGTGATAGGGGAGAGCTAGGACTGCAGATGCGGTCATCTCGCCGCAAAAGCGAGACCGCACTTGCGGAGGAGAGGATGCAGAAGCGGGGATGGGCTGGGAGCCCTAGATTGCAGAAGAGGTGTTTGATCTGCACATGCGGGACCGCAAAAGCAGACGAGAGACCGCAGGTGCAAAAAGGCTAGAGGCAGTGAGTTGTTTTAAAGTCAGGATTTGGCCATTTTCTTTCATCTTTCTCTTGGCTTGCGCGATTCTTAGAGGGTTTCAAGAGGGGATTTTCATCATCAACGACAAGGTAAGCTATCTCCACCTATCTTGAGTCAAATACATTGATTATGTACGGATTTGAGCATGAAAAATTGGTAGAAAATTGGGGTTTTAATGGAAAGGCCTAAATATTGTATTTTTGGATTTTGACCACGATTTTGGGTATGAAATTGAGAGTAAATTATATATTTGAGTTTGTGAGGTTGTTGGTAAACTTCATCTTCAATAAATTTTAGAATCCGAGCACGTGAGCTTGAGGATATTTTTGTCAACTTTTCGATCGGGGTTAGGAACTATTATAAATTGGATTATAATAAGTACTTGAGCATATATTAACGGGTTTACATGATTAATGGCTAGTTTTGGAGCACGTTTTCATCGAATTGAGTCTTCAAAAGGGCGTGGAATGATGGTGATGGATCTTTGGAGCGAGGTGAGTCTCCTTTCTAACCTTGTAAGAAGGAATTGTCCCCATATATGAATTAATTGGATTTGTGCTTCTATTTGTGGGGACTACGTACGCACGAGGTGACGAGAGTCCGAACGTAGCTACTATTATGTTTAAGTTCAGGTAGTATAGGACCCAAAAGCCTGCTATACTTGGAACATTTGTGATCCTATTGACATTTTGAATTGTTTAAATCACATCGAATTAGTAAATGAATTTCTAAAAAATATTAAACCTCATTTTCTGAATTGTTAAGAAAGGATTGGCATTTTCTTTGGATAATTATTCCCTGATGACTTCTTGATTGACTGTCTGTGTGTGTTTAATTTTGGAACGAGTCGAACGCCTAGGCAGACTAAATTGATGCATTTATGGTTCGCGCCATTCGACCCTCTGGCAATGCATAGTTTAAATACTTGATGGATCGGGTCGTACGCCCTCAGCATGTTTTGCACATGCTTGTAATGCTTGCTTGAGATTTATAAACTGATATTGCCTCCCTGGTCTGAGATAAATTGATTGTCACGACCCGGATTTCCCACCCTCGGGAGTCGTGATGGCGCCTACTAATAGGAGCTAGGCAAGCTAACTCAATTTACTTCATTATTCAATTTTTGACCATTTAATAAAAACAAAACATAATATGATAAAGTGGAAGTCTTAAATATAAATAACTGAAAACAAATGCGGAAGTTCAATCACAAACTCTACCCAGAATTGGAGTCACTAACTCACGAACGTCTATAGAATACTAAAAACAGAGTCTGAATAAAATACAATACTGTTTGTTCCAGTACAAGGACAACAAACGAAATAAAGATAGAAGAGACTCCAGGCCATGCGGACGTCAGCAAGGCTACCTCGGGATCTATGGACTGAAGTCAGCTCCCAACGCTCCTACTGTTGTCCAAAAGCTGCTGCTTGGTACTGTGATCTGTGCAAAAAGATGCACAGAGTGTAGCATCAGCACAATCGACCCCATGTGCCGGTGAGTGCCTAGCCTAACCCTGGCAAAGTAGTGACGCGACTAGACCAAACTACTAGATAAACCTGTGTAGTTATGAACTATATTGCGGAAAATAAATAGGAAATAAGCAGTTTATAAAAGGAGGGGAAAACATATTGTGGGGAGGCGACAGTTAAAACAAGAAGTCTAAACTTAAGGATAGAACAGCCAAATGAAACTTAAATCCGGAATAAACACACTTAAGCTATAATTTGTTACGGCGCGCAACCCGATCCGATCACAAAACAATACTGTTGCGCCGTGCAACCCGATCCTCAATCATCACTGTTGCAGCGTGCAACCCAATCCATAATATATACAGTGTTGTTGTGGCTTGCAACCCGATCCATAAATATATAGTGTTGTTGCGGCGTGCAACCCGGTCCATAAATATATAGTGTTGTTGCGGTGTGCAACCCAATCCATAAATATATAGTGTTGTTGAGGCGTGCAACCCGACCCACGATTATCACTGTTGTGGCGTGCAACCCAATCCATATATAAATAACAAAACCTCACCCAATCAACAATCACAAGCAAGGGGTAAGGGGGATAACAACTAGTGACAGCCATCCCGGCAAGGGAATATAACAACACAACTAAATCCCGGCAAGGGAGAAAAATTAACAAAACCAATAACACGTCCAGGCAAGGGAATAACCATCAACTCTTTCTCTTTCTTATACTTCTCACTTATAATTCACTTTAACATTCGAGTCATCGCTCCAATGAGTCATTTCATTTCATATACCTTCTCAATCCATAACACAACTCGAGCCATTGCTCCACGGAGTTTAGTAATCATAATCTCTGTCTCATGCTCCTTACAGTATATAGAAATCATCAAATAAGAATGGAAGAATCACAACAATTCAGGATAACCTCAATATAAGGACTCGCGGTCATGCTAGACACCAGTGTATAGATACTCGTCACCATTCCTATACACCGTACTCAACAAATAGCAATTAGCAAATAAGAATCTACTCCAATTCCCTCAAGCCAAAGTTTGACCAAATACTTACCCAACTTCCACGGCTAAATCAATCCACAGCGACCGCTTTCCCTATTGAATTCGGCTCCAACTCAATCAAATCTATGAAATAATGACTTTATAGTATTAATAATAGCTAAACAAATCAAACCCAATGCCTAAATATAGATTCCCAACCTTTCTTCCAAAAATTCCAAAATTGACCCCGGGCTCGCTTGGTCAAAACACAAGGTTTAGACCAATTCCATATCACCCATTCACCCGCGAGCCCGTATATAAAATTTGTTTTCAAATTCGACCCCAAAAGAAGGTCTAAATCGAAGAAAATCGAAAAGCCCTAACTCTACCCATTTTCCCCAATTTAAACCCTAGATTACTTGTTTTAGGCCTAGGATTTCAACGGATGCGATCGCATAGGATCAGGTTGGATGAGCTCTGCGATTCCGGAAGAAATATTGCGAACGCATAGAATAAAATAAAGGGGGCTGATTTTGTACAATGCGATCGCGGAGGCTATAATGCGATCGCATAGAAGGATTCCTGAGCCTTAGCAATTTGCTCTATGCGATCGCGGCATGTCCTATGCGATCGCATAGAAGGAAAAACTGGACAACTGACCAGCAGCAATTCTGCTGCATTTCCTAAGTTCAAAACACCCTGAACCATCTTTGAATCACTCCCGAGCCCTCGGGGCTAATAACCAAACACACACACTAACTCAACAACATCCTACAAACTTAACCATGCAATTAAATCGCCAAATTAACATCATAAATGAAGATTCAAACCTCAAAATCATCCCTTTTTCATCAAACTTCATAAACTTTCATTTTTAGATATTTAGGTCTGAAACACGTCAAACGACGTCCGATTTTGACCAAATTCCGCAGAAACATTTTAAACCACATATAATACCTGTACCGGGCACCGGAACCAAAATACGGGCCCGATACCAATATTTTCTAATCCGTTTTCATTTCAAATTTCCATGTAAATTTCAGAAAAATAATTTCTTTTAATAATTTATTTCTCGGGCTCGGGACCTCGGATTTCGATTCCGGGCATACGCCCGAGTCCCATATTTTTCTACGGACCCTTAGGACCGTCCAATCATGGGTCCGGGTCCGTTTACCCAAAATATTAACCAAAGTCAACTTTAATTATATTAACATCAAAATGCATCAAATTTTACCTAGAATTCACATTTAAGATTTCCGGTTATGCGCCGAGATAGTGCACGCAAATCGAGGCAAGTAAAAATGAGATTTTCAAGCCTCGGAAGCACAGAATGAAAGAGAAAACAAGCGATGACCCTTTGGGTTGTCACATTGATAAATAATAAATTATGAATTTGGAGACTTCTTAATTTAAAAAGGAATGTTTACTTGTTTCGTGACTTACTTGAATTTACTATCGTTCTTAATAAATCCATAATTACTCGTATTAATAACATATTACTATTAGACCACTAGTAAGGATCGAAGTCGATCACTCACCTCTACTTTTTTGAGATTAGATGGGATACTCACTAGGTACACGTTGTTTTTGTACTTATACTACACTTGATGTGCATTTTTGTGTTGCACAGACACATGCATCTCTAATGACCTTGTGGGCGTAGCAGCATGGTTGATACGGAGACTAAGGTGAGTTGCACTCCTCGAGACGACCCGCAGCCACCAGAGTTTCTTTCAGATTATTGCATTTATTTTCTGTCTAATTTGTATTCCAGATGGTTGTTGTATTATATTGTTTCTAGAGATAGGTCATGCACTTGTGACACCATGTTCTGATATGTCTACGGGATTATTCAGTATTTTAAGATTGTTAAAGGTATCATTATCTATTCAGTGAAATTAATTATTTATTGTTTGATGTTTAAAAGAAATGATTTCAAGAATACTAAAACAAGGAATTACTAGTTATTTGGTGTTGGCTTGCCCGACAACGATGTCCGGCACTATCATGACCCTTAGTAGATTTTGAGTCGTGACATGCACACAAGTGTAATAATACTATAAAAACTTTATCGCTATCTCATATCATCAAATAAAATCAATAACATGAATCGATTATCAACACTCAATAATTTTCAACTTAAACTTAATTTTTACAATTTCAATCAATAACATGAATCGATTATCAAAACTCAAGAATTTTCATCTTAAGCTTAATTTTCACAATTTCACTCATAATGGGCCAAAAATGTGTTCGGATCACCCCGGACCCCAACCAAACATGTGTGCAGGTCCAAAAATATTATACGAAACTACTAAAATTGTCGAAATACCAATCCAGGGTCGTTTACCTGAAATATTTATCGTGGTCAACTCTAACCTTGATTTTAGTTTTCTTCAAAATTTCACGTAAAAAATTTTTTGAAAAGCATAACGGACCATACACGAAAATCGAGAAATATAAAAAAACCATGGGAGGTCTTGGAACATAAATATTAAAGCTAGTACTCAAAACAACCAATCGGGTCATCACAAATCCAGCTTAAGGCAAAAGTCATGGAGTATACTCCCGTGAGAACCTCCCTTAATTTGATTAAGATACTCCCTTTTAATTTCTTCATACCCTCATATCAAAGTTGAAAATGATAGTGCTTCAAATTTAAATAATTATAGTGTATAATGGTAACATTCCCACTTCTTCTTTTATGATATTGCTAGCAAATACCACGATTTTTATTTTGAAACTTCCAAAGTATTCCCCAAAAAAATTTGGCCCATTTTTTTCTGATCATTCGAGAAGAATATTTATTCTCTTCATACTAGGAACACATCACAATTCAAAGTATCCAATATCTTGAAAGACACCTTTGTACATTCTAAGGGGTTGTTTGATAGAGTGTATAAGGATAATGTTGAATAAAGTGTATTAGTAATGATGATATTAATTATGAGTGTATTAGTTATGTTGAGATTATTTTTTATCGACAGTTTGATTTGGTGTATTAAAAATTACATACATTGCATAATTTCATAGAAAATTATTTATTTGCAAAAATTACCCTCTAACTTCTTTAGAGATAATTACATTAATATGGTTTATACAGCTTGTACAATTGTTAATCCAAGACGGTGTGTCCATGGAGCAATTGGCCTCAAAGGAGAGGAGGAATCTCACGATTGTTAGAGAAAAATACTTTAATTTTTAAAAAAAAACGAATTGCAATTTTTTTAGCACTTTCTTTGTTAATTATAATATTTAACAGAGGGGATGAATAATTGAAAGAAATTTCTATATATTAGAAGAGAAAGATTTTTGATATGTCTGCTTAGTGTCTTTTAAAGAAGTTTGAGGAGTCTTCAATTATTTCTCATCAGTTCTATACGTGTGCTTTTGTGCTCTCTGCAGGTATACAGGTTGTGAGCACGTGATTTTTGCCCCAAGTAAATTATTCCAAAAATATATGCAAAAATAATTTTTGTGTGAAACTTGTTGATAATTGTGTGGAAATATCAGGATTTGTTTTTATTTTTGGAAAATAAAGCAAAAAAATCAAAACAAAATATCATTTTTGTATTAATTAGAAAATACCAAAAATAAAAATTAATTACTCTTTAATACAAAGAAAATACAAGGAATAATTAATACAAGAGTAATATGAAAATATAAAAAAGAAATAAATATATATATATATATATATATATATATATATATAATACTAAAAATATTAAGAAAATACAATGAATAAATACAAAAATGCAATATACAAAGAAATTGGGCCAAATAACATATTTCAGTGGCCCAATTGATATAATACATAGACTAAGCCCAAATTAAAATGACCAGTCATTCTTAAAACCAAACGACACCGTCCTATGAGGCTGAATCTGGACCGTTGAAAATGTGATCAAACGGCCCAGGAATAATGGTCGTCTAATAATTAAATACGTCTCTTAAGAGAACCAATATGAGTCGTTGATATCATTAATCTAATGGTCACAGTTAAAAGACCATTTAATGACGACGACGCCGTTCTGGGTGTAATTGCATCTGGACCGTTGGTACATTTAATCCAACGATTCCAGATCATCCGAGGCTTTTAAATATACAAAACATAATACATACACATCATTATACACATTTCGTCTCTAAAAGCATAAACCCTAGCCGCCCTAGGTTCCTCTCAACTACCCGCCGGAAACCTACCGGCGGGGAACACTACCAGTTCTGATCGAACCACCACGAACACCCCATGACCTCCTCCGTCCCCTCTTTCACCCTATCTCATTGGTTTCCCTCGAAAACCCTTAGAAGTCTTCGAATAATCCAAAAGGTGTCGCCGGAACCCTACTCCGGCAACCACCACTTATGAACCAGGGTTTGCCATTAACACCATATGACCGTCTCATCGTCCTCTTCAACCCCCACTAGTTAGATTTCCTCGAATCAACCCCAAACCTTTCGAATATAAAAAAAAATATTTCGCCATAACCCTACTCCGGCGAATACACCCAACCCCAAAACCACCTTGTCAAAGATCTTTCTTACAAAAAGAAGACTCAAAGAGACTGTTCGAAGGTCCAAAAGCCAAGAAAAAGGGTTTATGGACTTCTGACGCCGGAGAATCAAGAACAAGAAAAGAAAAATGAAGAAACAAAAATAAAAGATAGAAAGAAATAAAAAAGAAAGACACACGAGAAAGCTAAGTAGCCCTAACCCTAATTTTTCTACTTGCACGTCTGTTTCTCGACTTCTTCTACTTCTTCTGTTTCTGTGCCTTCCTGAGTATAATATGAGTCTATTACATGCTCAAGTCCTCTTTTGTTTGTGCTTAATCATGAAAATCTTGACTGTGACTATGTAATTTCCTGATCTTGTACTTTGGAATCGCGTGCTTATATGTTTTTTTTATGATAAAGTCTTTAGTTAAATCGCCCGCTTTGTAGCCACACTTAGGGTTCTTACTTGATAGGTCGAAATTAATGATTAAGTGTTCTATTGATTGGATTCAACCTATTATCAATTTGTTCCTCTGAATCTTGTTAATCGAGTTTTTAATCTTAATGTGGCTATATCTGTAAGACTGTCTAATGTTGGCTATATTGGCAATGCAATTTTGACTTTGGCTTTTCTGAACTTTTGATTAAATAAAAGGGTTAATTGGGTAATTAGTCTTAATTTGGCTATATCTGTAAAATCGTCTAATGTTGGCTATTTCTGCAACTTAGACGTGATTGAATAAGAGGTTTAATTGGTTACTTAGTTTCAAATTGACTGTATTCGTAAGACTGTCTAGTATTGGCTATGTGTGTAATTCAATTTTGACTTTGACCTTTAAGGGTCTGATTAATTAATTGGGTAAATAAAAGGAAAACACAGGGGTTAAAGGGGAAGGGATAAAATGGTATTTTGTAATTAACTAAAGGGGTAAGGGTATAAAAGGCAATACTGCCTGGTTCGTGGGTAATTGATTGAACAATAAAGGGTATATTGGGTATAATAAAAGGGTAAATAGGTAGAAACTAATAGTAAGTGAGGGTAATAAAGATATTTAAGGGTAATTAGAACAATATGGATGCCACTAGAACCTTCTAGCAGGGGTTCTAGTGCATTTACGGTCAAATTAAGAGTATTAATTTGAAAATAAGTTGAAAGAGCAGGGGTGGGAAATCTGAATATTAATTTTAAATTTTCCTCCCATTTTGCTCTATAAATAGGCCTCCTTAGGCCACATTTAAAAAAGGTTGAGAAATTTGGGGTTCGAAAAATTGGAAATTCAGAGAGTTCGGAAATTAAGTAAGGTGGAGAAATTAAGTAATTCAGAGGTTCTGAATTTTAGAGGTTCAAAAATTGGAGGTTCTGAATTTTGGGGAAGGGGTTCGAAAAAAAATTAAGAGGTTCAGAAGTTTTAGAAGTTTAAAAATACTCAGAAGTTGATCAATTCTAGGGTTCGAAAATTCTGAAAGGGCTTAATAGTTCCAATTTCATAATACAATATTGTTCTATTGGTTTTTGACTCAAGCTCGAGTATAAATCTCTTGAGTTCTGATATTTTTATCTGCTGTCCTGTGTTGACATCGAGTGCTGAAGCTGTTTACTCTGTGGTTTTCCTTGAGAAGTTGTCTGGTTTAAGTTTGGATTCAATTCTATTGCTGTGTTATTGTTGTGGATTTGCTGGTTATTGCTGAACTCCTGTCATTACTGATCCTTCTTCCTCTATTTTGCCTTAGAACGCATTGAGTTTGTTTCACATTTGTCCAGGTACACTTCTGATCTTTGAAGATGTAATCAGAATTTTGAAGTTATAAAGCTATTTGACAAGTTTACTAGCTTTCAATCTTATTTACTTCATAGACGTAGAGTTATACAGATTGATATGTAATTTGTTAGGAAATTATATGTATAAATGGGACTATGGACTGTATGGACTCTGAACTCGAATTTATATTTTCTTCAAGTAGATTAGTTTAGATCTCACTTAGGAAGTTATATGAAATAAATCAATAGAAAAACAAATCACATAGAATAAGGATTAGAATAAATAAAAAGGGTAAGTTTAAAGTCTGTTTTGATCGACCACGTTGAGATGAATAGGAAAGTGAAATGGAATTCTAAGAGTCTATGTCAGCGGTCTCAGTCCATAGAATTCAAGCACATTCTGAGGGTTCATAATGAAGTTGCTGATGCTTTGGCCACTCTGGCATCAATGTTACATCATCCGGACAAGGCTTATGTGGACCCATTGCAGATTCAGGTCCGAGATCAACATGCTTATTGCAATACAATAGAAGAGGAGCTTGATGGTGAGCCATGGTTCCATGATATTA